>WNGS01006037.1:0-10601 GCA_020271785.1 Procambarus virginalis | reverse complement strand
TATATATATATATATATATGTCGTACCTAGTAGCCAGAACTCACTTTTTGGCCTACTATGCAAGGCCAGATTTGCCTAATAAGCCAAGTTTTCCTGAATTAATATATTTTCTCAAATTTTTTTCTTATGAAATGATAAAGCTACCCATTTCATTATGTATGAGGTCAATTATTTTTATTGGAGTTAAAATTAACGTAGATATATGACCGAACCTAACCAACCCTACCTATCCTAACCTAACCTATCTTTATAGGTTAGGTTAGGTTAGGTAGCCGAAAAGTTAGGTTAGGTTAGGTTAGGTAGGTCAGGTAGTCGAAAAACAATTAATTCATGAAAACTTGGCCTATTAGGCAAATTTGGCCTTGCATAGTAGGCTGAGAAGTGCGTTCTGGCTACTAGTACGATATATATATATATATATATATATATATATTGATTTGACTGTGGAACATTAATTAGTCTGGGACTCTGTTTTGCCTAGTTAAATAATAGTCTTTTGGTCACCTAAACGTCTCCCACAACTTTGATGTAAATTATTTGTCCATGTACACGTGTACCATCCTAGCAATCTACACCTTGTTATGTTAACAGAATCAATAAATAGCTTTCTAGCATATTCTATTTCTGGTGCCTTCTCTTCGTGTCATCTATGTATAGTGCTTTGCATTTGTTAGTGTTGAAAGAAAGTGACCATCTGTCGGACCACAGCTTGTATGCATCTAGATCTCCTCGTACTCTCTCTCAAAAGTCTTCGTTTCAGAATCTTACGAATGATACAGAATCTGCAAATAAGCATACTTAAACTTTCCACCAGCAATTTTATAATTTAATTTAAACATAACACTTATTAACTCGCAGGGCATTACGTGCCTTAACTAAATCCATGCTGGTGTTTTCAGAAATCTTCATTTTTTTAGTGTTCCAAAAGACGTCTCCTTGCAAGCTTCTCTAGCGCCAAACTGAGAATGGTCTATAATGAAGCTACTACGTAGTTCAGTGGCTCCTATCTCCTTCCATTCTGGCACATTGGCACTACATTAGCTGTCTTCCATTTCTTTGGCAGCTCCCTCTTTCTCGGTGATGAGTCGAAGAGTTAATGTGAGTAAATCCACAAAGTCTGTGATGAGGGTTCGAACACGTCCAGGATGATTCCAAACGCGCCATAATAGACTGAGCCACGACATGGTAAAAATAATTGCAATTGGGATTGCTACTGAGCTATTATGATTTCTGTGTGTATTGAAGTAAAGGCTAAGAGGTAGGACAGCTTGTTGACAGAGCCCGAGTGCATGGGGAAATTGTGTAAAACACCCGGTTTGTGTCTCGGAGAGACTGTGGGATCCCTGTGAGAGCAGTAGCAATTTCGTTTGCAATTCTTTTGACTATTTCGTGGCTCAGTCGATTAAGGCGCGTCTGGGATCATTCTGGACGTTCGTTCGAACCCTCATCACGGCTTTTGTAGATTTATTCATTTGATATATCACAATATTGTGATTTCTGTGTGTAGTGTAGTTAATGGGAGGCTCAAGTCCGCAGCTACATCTTTCAGTCTCAGTATATACCATTTGTTGTTTACAGTGTGCTAGTGGGTGAGTGTTTATGACTCACATGTTGCTTATAGTAATGTTGTGGGTGAGTGTTTATGACTCACATGTTGCTTATAGTAATGTTGTGGGTGAGTGTTTATGACTCACATGTTGCTTATAGTAATGTTGTGGGTGAGTGTTTATGACTCACATGTTGCTTATAGTAATGTTGTGGGTGAGTGTTTATGACTCACATGTTGCTTATAGTAATGTTGTGGGTGAGTGTTTGAGAGTAATATATTGCTTATAGAATTGCTTACAACATTACTTATTATGTTGGTTACAGTAAGGCAGTGGATGAGTGCTATGATCCGAATGTTATAGTAAAGCTAGATACAATTTGTTTTACAATTTCATCTGAGTCGTTAAACCTCAATGGAAATCTTGTTTAAATTGTAACGTTCTGTTGAATTAAACATCAAATTAGCACTTGCATTGTAATGTGAATGTCTGAGTGACTGTTTGTGTTGGTATGTGTGTGTTAATTATCCCTATATATATATATATATATATATATATATATATATATATATATACATCAGTGACGTTGCTTTAACATATTCTAACACATTCCAAAGTTCATGAACAGTAATAATTCAACAAATATTATTCATATACAGTCTATTTATATAGTAGTACTTAGTTAATTTGTTAACTAAGCCAGACAAAACAATCAGCACACTAGATTTAATTTTGCTTATTAAATTCTTGTTGATAATGGAAGATAAGATCTGTGTTTATGAAAGAGCAAACAGAAGTCGCTGTAGCCCAGGTGTGGGAGCGTCCTCCGCGGCCTCGTAGTCCAGAGTTCCACCCACGAGCGTAACGTGTCTTCTTTTACTGTTCACGTAATAAATGTTCTTTCTAGTTTCCTTTATTTTTATGATGTTAGTTTTAATTTTGAAAGAATGTAGTAAAGATCACTTTTTATCAGATAATCCAAAGAGAAAATTGGAGATCAAATCAACATCTAGCATCTAGATCTTCTTATACTGTCCTACAAACGTCTTCGTTTGCAAATCTCAGCTATTATGCATAATCCACAAGTTTGGATACTTGCGAGGAGGGTAATAGTGGATATGATACAGACGTATAAGATACTTAGAGGAACTGACAAGATGGAAAGAGAATAAATGTTTACAATGAATAACAACAAAATAAGACAGCACGGATGAAAGCTTGACACTCGGGTGTGTCATGGAGATTTTGAAATTTTTATTTTAGAGTAAGGCCAGAAAAGCAAGGTCCAAGACCTAGAGCTCGATCCTGCAGGCACAAATATGTAATTACACTGAAAACAACAAATGGTATTCGTAGAGATGAAAAGATGTAGCTGCAGACCTGAGCCTCCCATTAACTCTTCAACTCATCACAAAAAAAAGGAGTTGCCAAAGGAATGGAAGACAGCAAATGTAGTATCAATGTGCCAGAATGAAAGGACACAGGAGCCACTAAACTACACAGTAGCTTCATTATCAACCATTCTAAGTTAGGCACTACGGATGCATGTAAGAAAACGTCTCTTGGAATGCTTAAAAAGGGAAGATTTCTCTGAAATCTCTTGCAAGGATTCTGTTAATTCATATAATGTCCTATGAGTTTATAAGGGTTATGTTTAAATAAAAATGTGATACAACTAAGGGAAGAGGGGTTAGCTGCCTGTATTTTCATTGATAATCAACAAACATGTAACACAGTTCCATTTAGTAGGTTACCATCCCAAAATTGAGGACCTAGATGTCAAAACAAAAGGCGTGCTGGTGTGGAGGAGAGAACATATCATTGGTTGAAAACAGAGGCTAATGCTGAAAGAAGAGAAATCAGTGGCGAGCAGTTGCAAGTATTACAAAATGCAAGTAGTGAACCTCCGCGAGATCATTTGGGGTCATTCAGATTGTGATATATGTCATCAAACTAACAGAAGAAAGTCTTAAGAATCCTTACTTGCGGATTATACATAATTGCTGAGATTTACTAACGAAGACGATTGAGGGAGAGTATAAGGAGATATAGATGCTCCTAAGCGGTGGTCAGACAGATGATGACTTTCCTTTAACACTAACAAATACAAAGTTTTAAATATAGGTGAAACGAAGAAAAGGTGCCAGGAATAGTGGAGAGTATAAAGCTATTTCTTAATTCTGTTAACACAACAAGGTGAAGACTGCTAGGATGGTACACGTGCACTTGGACAGATAATTGACATCAAAGTTGTGAGATACGTTTAGGTGACGAAAAGACTATTATCTAGGCAACACAGTGTCCCGGACTTACTAATGTTCCACAGTCACATCCATGTCGATTTGATTTCTCTTCAGATTTTCTGATAAAAAGTGATAATTTACTAGATTTTTTAAAATTAATGCTCACATCTTAATAATAAAAGCAACCAGAAAAAAACATGTATTACTTAAACAGTAAAAGAAGACCCATTAGTCAAGAAAACCCTTTTTGGGTGGAATTCCGGACTACGAGGCCGCGGAGGACGCTCCCATCGCTGAATTACGTCGGCTTCTAATTACTCTTTCTTAAACACAGATCTTATCTTGCAGAAACACCAAGAATACAATACGCAAAATGAAATCAAGTGTTTGGCTTGTTTTGTGTGGGGGTTTAATGAGTTACCAAATAAGTAAATAAGTAAACTGGTATTTTTTTTCTTTTTTTGCAGGGATATTCCTGCGCGGGCCCTAAGCCTCTGGCTGGCCCACTAAGTGTTGCTTGTTTCTGTTTTACTTGGGCGGAGTATGAGTATTTATGACTCGTATGGTCGCTTCAGTAAGATTTTGCCATATGTGTTTAACAACTTCTTCTGCTCTGTTGAATCTAAGTTGAAATCTTAATGGGTTTGTAACTGTACACTGTGTTAGATAATGTTCCAGTGGTCTGTCGGGCATTTCTCCAGTGTTGATATCAAACTGGTAATGAATAATATGAATAATATTTATTGAATTGTTACTGTTCATGAACTTTGAAATATATTTGAAAACGTGAAAGTAACGTAAATAATGTCTATATATGTATGGTCCAGACATAACTAGCACACACACACAAACACACTAATGCAAACAAACAATCAGACATTCAAATAAACTCACAAGTGCAGATTTGATGTTTAATTCAATAGAATGTTACAAATTAAATCAAATTTCCAATAATGTTTAATGACTCAGATGAATTTGTAAAACTCATTGTATCTAGCTTTACTATAACATTCGGACCATAAGCACTCATCCACTGCCTTACTGAAACCAATATAAGAATCATGAACACTCATCCACCACCTTCCGCCAAGCAGCATGTGAATCATAAATAAAACTGAGGTTCAAAGAGGCAGAAGAGTCATTCATACCACCATTAAGGACAAAAAGTAGGAGAACATATATTAACCCGTGGTACAATAGACAGTGCCAGGAAGCAAAAGTGAAAAGCAGGAGGCAGTGGAGAAAATACAGAAGGCAAAGGACAGAGGTAAACTGGTAAAGATGCAACAGGGTCAGGAATAATTATATAAACTTAAGAATATTGACAGAAAGAAACCATGTAAATGATATTACCTCCAAAGCAAAGAGCCAGCTGAAACTCTTACATAACTATATATAAGAAGGAAAATGACAGTGAATGACCAAGTGACCAGGTTCCGAAAAAGGGAGCCCAGTATACAGAAAATGATAAAGAAATTTATGAGAAGCTCAATGCCAGCTTCCATGGAGTGTTCACTATTGAGCCTGAACAGCTCCCAGAGCTAGATGAGGAAGCAGCCCCTGATGAGAAATGACTAAATATTGAGGTAACAGCAGAGGAAGTAAGAATACTGCTAGCATCACGGAATGTAACTAAAGCTACTTGGCCACATAGAATATCACCATGGATGTTAAAAGAAGCAGTATAGGCCTTTAGTATACCTCTAGCACTAATCTATAATGAGTCACTTACACTGGAGGAATTAACAAAATGCTGGAAGAAGGTAAATGTGTTGTCAATCTACAAGAAAGGAGATAGAGAAAAGGCACTTAACTACTAACCAGTGTCACTCACAAAGTATCCTTTGCAAAGTACTTGAAAGAATAATAAGTTTAAGACAATGAACAAATCCACAAGGGCCGTGACGAGGATTCGAACCTGCGTCCAGGAGCATCCCAGACACTGCCTTAATCGACTGAGCTACGATAGGGTAAAAGAGTTGAAACCGAAGGGGGAGTAAACTGGGGAGGCCTGGTCGACGACCGGGCCGCGGGGACGCTAAGCCCCGGAAGCACCTCAAGGAAGTTCTACTGAACTTACTGGATCCCGTAGCCTCTCCGAGGCACAAACCAGGGTTTACACAACTCCCCCCTGCACCCGAGCTATGTCAATAGGCCGTTCTCCCTCTTCGCCCTTACATCATTACACACAGAGATCACACTAACATGATGCATCAAATGAACAAATCCACAAGGGCCGTGACGAGGATTCCTCATCACGGCCTTTGTGGATTTATTCATTTGATGCATCACGTTAGTGTGATCTCTGTGTAAAGTTTAAGACAAATTGCACACCTAGAAAGAATTTTGTTTGTAAGTAAACCACAACACAGCTTCAGAGCAAAGAAATCATGCCTGACGAACTTCCTGGAGTTTAATGAGAAGGTAACGAAAATACGGCAAGACAGAGAAAGATGGGCAGATTGCCTATTTATGGACTGCCAAAAAGCTTTTGATAGACTACAGCACAGAAGTGGTATACAAACTTGAGGGGCAGGCAGGAGTAGACGGAAATGCACTATCACGGGTAATGAATTACCTGACAGATCGGTTTCAGAGAGTGAGAGTGAGGGACGAGGAGTCGGACTAGCGAATAGTAACAAGCGGAGTGCCTCAAGGATCGGTGCTGGTTTTCAAAATATTCCTCATTTATGTAAATGACTTGACAGCTGGTGTAAAGTCATTTATGTCAATGTTTGCACATGATTAAAAACTAATGAGGATGGTTGAAACAAATGAGGATTGTACGATTCTCCAGGATGACTGGAACAGGTTGCAGAGCTGGCCCGAGAAATGGCTCTTAGAGTTCAACAATAACAAGTGCAAGGTGATGGGAATGGGGACAGGAGCCAGGAGACCAAATGGCTAATTTATGTTGATGTTGATGAGCCACTAAACTACTCAATAGCTTCATAATCGACCATTATCAGTTAGGCGCTAGAGAAGCTTGCAAGGAAACGTCTCTTGGAACACTTAAGATATGATGATTTCTCTCACAGCATCAGCATGGATTCAGTTAAGGCATATTATGCCCAACGAGTTTATAAATGTTATGTTTAAATAAAAATGATAAAACTAAGGAAAGAAGGGTTTGCTACCTGTATTTTCATTGATAATCAACAAACGTGTAATACAGTTCCATTTACTAGGTCCACATCACAAAATTGAAGACAAGGACTTCATAGCTAAAGGAGTGCTGGTGAGGGGGAGAGAACATATCATTGGTTGAAAACAGAGGATAATGCTGAAAGAAGAGAAATCAGCAGCAAACAGTTTTAGCATTAAAAAATGCAAGAAGTGTGACCCCCGAGATTAATTGGGGTCATTCAGATTGAGATATATGCCATCAAGCTAACAGAAGAAATCTTAAGTATCCTTACTTGCGGGTTATGCATAATTGCTGACATTTACTAACGAAGACGTTTAAGGGAGAGTACAAGGAGATCTAGATGCGCTCAAGTGGTGGTCGGACAGATGGTCACTTTCCTCTAACACTGACGTATGCAAATCACTAAACAGGTTAGACAAAGAGAAGGCACCAAGAATAGTATAGGCTTGAAAGCTATTTCTTAATTCTGTTAACACAACAAGGTGAAAACTGCTAGGATGGTACACGCACACATGGACAGATAATTGACATCAAAGTTGTGAGAAACGTTTAGGTGACCAAAAGACTATTATCTAGGCAACGCAGTGTTCCGGACTTACCAATGTTCTACAGTCACATCCATATCGATTTGATCTCCAATTCTATATTCAGATTGTCTCGTAATTTACTATATTCTTTCCAATTAATATTCACATCTTAATAATAAAAGAAAAAACAATTATATTACGTGAAATGTAAAAGACACCGTACTGATTGATTTTGGGTGGAACTCTGGAATGCGAGACAACGGAGGAAGCTCCAACAGCTGGGTTACGACGGCTTCTGATTACCCTTTCATAAACACAGATCTTATCTTGCATAAACACCAAGAATCTAATAAGCAAAATTAAATCTAGTGAGTTGCTTGTTATGTGTGGGTTAAGGAGTTACTAAATAAATTAATAAGTAAACTGTATATGAATAATATTTGTTGAATTGTTATTCTTCGTGACCTTTGGAATGTTTCTGAATAAGTAATAGTAATGTAACTGATGTATATATATATGTATGGTCCAGGAATAATTAGCACACATGTCGGAAATTCCGACCTAACTTTCTAACCCCTGACTTACCAAATTAAAATCGTTATATCAGGTAACTACTAACATTACTAACTTTTCCAATAAAATGTTCCTAGAGACTCCCTGGTAACAGTGGAAGAATATTGCATCAGCCAAAGGGTCAACGTATCTAATAATTTTTTGTGAACTTAACTCCCCCAGTCTAAAAGTTAATAAAATTACCATAAAAGTATTAATTAAGACTGGATATAATTAAAACTCATAACAAAATTATTATCTATCTCCCTAAATAAAATTTGACTCACCATAACTGGACGCGTCCCGTACGGGAGTGGTGGGGGGAGGGGGGGGGCCTGAAAGCCACGCCAGCTTGCACTTAACCTCCGAGTCGTGAACACGCACCAGCTTTGCTTTTAATTAACACGTGCATTCAAGATATTTCCTGAGATTCGTGCCATAGGATCTTCAGAAGTCCACGATTTCACTACCTTGGGAAATATCGTTTCCGGGCTACTAATAAGAAATATCATTATAACTGCCAGTATTCTAGATAGTTCTTGGAGTTCGGTTATGATGCCGGCCGAGCACCCGGAATAGGTAACCTCCTTTCTTTACACAAATTAATCTCTTCTGAACATAAGTCACAGGTTTATCACTTGTATTACGATGTAATTATTTCACAGGTGACCTCGAGGAAGAAGAGGCAATCACCACGAATCATTTCGACCCATATTTGTCTTGACGCTATATCATTCGAAAATCTTCGATGTGGCTTCCATGTTCAGGTCGGGTGAATTTGAACTCAAAGTTAGTCACCACTAACTCTTCGCATTTCCAGTGAATGCAATTTAAGCTTTGTTAATTTTTCTTCATATGAGAGGTTTCTAATTTGGGGGATTACCTTTGTCATCCTACGATGGACGCGTTCAAGTGAATTTATATTCATTCTATAGTACAGCGACCAAAACTGAACTGCATAATCTAAATGGGGCCTAAGCAGAGCAAGATATAGCTGAAGAACAATACCAGGAACAATCCCGGTGTCCTATTTGGCCTTATTACAATCATTAATGCATGGATTTTTTGGTTTTAAATTCTTACAAATCATGACTCCCATATCCCTTTCGCAATCCGACTTCGAAATCTCAACACCATCAAGCTCGTATCTTTTAACTCTATAATCATTACCTATTTCAAAACCCTATTTAAATCGTCTTGAAGTGATAGTAAGTCTTTTTCAGTGTTTATTTCATTCATGATTTTGGTATCATCGGCAAATTTGCAATTATTGCTGCACAAACCTAAGTCTAAATCATTTATATATATTATGAATATCAGAGGTCCCAGGACAGAGCCTTGAGGTATTCCACTTACAACATTTTCCCACTCTGACTTAACCCATTTTATACTAATTCTATGTTTCCCTTAGTATAGCCCTTCTTGAGGTTATCTTGAGATGATTTCGGGGCTTTTTAGTGTCCCCGCGGCCCGGTCTTAGACCAGGCCTCCACCCCCAGGAAGCAGACCGTGACAGCTGACTAACACCCAGGTAAATGTTTTACTGCTAGGTAACAGGGGCATAGGGTGAAAGAAACTCTGCCCATTGTTTCTCTCCGGCGCCCGGGATCGAACCCGGGACCACAGGATCACAAGTCCAGTGTGCTGTCCGCTCGGCCGATCGGCTCCCTAGCCCTGGATTAGCCCTGAGCTATTCCAACTTATTATAACACCCTCAATACCAAGAGCCTCAATCTTTTTAATCAGTCTTTCATGTGGCACTGAATCAAAAGCTTTGCTAAAGTCATGGTACACAACATCACAAACCTCACCACTATCAACTGCCTCAATTATCCTGGAATTAAATGATTACAAATTTGTTAAACATGAACGGCCAGTTACTTTCGAAAGACTTTCGTTAGAACGAACGTTACTTTCCCTTATTCAGACACATTCCAAAGTTCATGAACAATAACACTTCAACAAATATTATTTATATACAGTTTACTTATCTTTTAATTTGGTAACTCACTAACCGAAACAAAACAACAACACAATAGATTTCATTTGCTTATTAAGTCTCTTTTGTTTATGCAAGATAAGATCTGTGATTATGAAAGAGTAATCAGAAGCCGTCGTAGCCCAGCTGTTAGAGCATCCTCTGTGGCCTCGCAGTCCGGAGTTCCACCCAAGTATATAAGCGTCTTCTTTTTACTGTTCAGGTAATAATTGTTTTTCTTGTTTCCTTTATTATTAAGATATGAGTATTAATTTGGAAAAAATATAGTAAATTATCACTTTTTATCAGACAATCCGGTGAAAATGGGAGATCAAATCGATATGGATGTGACTGTGGAACATCAGTAATCTGGGACACTGCATGCTAGATAATAGTCTTTTGATCACCTAAAGTTTCTCTCAACTTTGATGTAAATTATCTGTTCATGTGTGGTGTACCATCCAAGCAGTCTACACCTTGTTGTGTTAACAAAATCAAGAAATAGCATTCTATCCTATACTATTCCTGGTGCCTTCTCTTCGTCTCACTTATTTTAGTGTTTTGCATTTGTCAGTGTTAATGTGTGAGCATTTTCTATTACCTTCT
>WNGS01006034.1:16699-38397 GCA_020271785.1 Procambarus virginalis | reverse complement strand
CTGATAGAGGAACCCAGATACCATAAGTAAGGGTTTTTGTACCATTAATCTAGCCTCCTCTCGGTATATGTCTAAGAGTTTCTTGTCAAAACAAAGTATAGATGTGTTGTGCATTCCACAATTAGAGAGAGGCTAGGACATGGTATAAAAAAAAGGATCACACCGTAAACAAAAGGGAATCAACAGGATTGTATCCTAGCAATCTAATATACACTGTGCAGGCAGGCAGTGCCTGTGCCACAGCATTAGTGGCGACACATGGCGTGTTGTGGCCCAAGACATTGCTCCTCACACCATGAAGAAGGCTGACTTTCGCCCTCCTGGGCTAAGGTATGCTAAACTCTGTAATTACTATATGAGTACTGGAACACTTGATGATATATTGGACTTGTACCCAAGATTGACCATGTAATAGATAATTATACAATGTATGTGTGTAACTATATAACCTGAGCTTGTAAAAGCACCTTAATCACCTTCAGTGATTAAGTGCTTAATTGCACACTAGTTTCTTATCAGCTATCTCACCCTGTCAGAGTGAATGAGACAAATGTCTGTGAATGCATGTGTGTATATATGTATATGTGTGTGTGTATGCATATGTATGGGTATAAAGTATATATGGAAGCTGATCAGAATTACATTTCACCTTTGTAAATGTACATTAAGACACTGTGTAGAAGACACATCGAACACTTTATGTAAGGCATACGTAAATCTGTGTATCTATGTATTTACGTATATAGGTTAGCTTAGCATTTTAAAAGCAACGACTCACCTTCAGTGGTTGATTGTTCAATAAACCCTTAAAATATATGTTTAACACATCTCTAACCCTGTCCATGGGGACAGAAGAAAATGTATATATGCTGGTTAGCATTGTAAATGTGTGGCCCACGTGTTTGTGGCCCGTCTGTGGTAGAAAAAAAAACATGAAGAAGGGACCATGAGCTGGTTCAAGGGGCTCCTGGCGACCACCTCGGTAGTAGCCTCACCACTACTCAGGAATTTAAGACAATCATTATTCAGCGTCCCAAGCTTTTTCCTCAGAATACGGTATCTCTTTGAAGAATATATCAAAGAATCTTAAATGTTTTCTACGTCAGATTTAAGTAAATATATTAAGATCCTGAAGGTCACATTATTTAAAGGAGCTTGTCTCGTTTAGTTAAAATACAATACAAATCTTCAATCAAAATGTGATTCGGTGGAATCCACTGATCTGGAAGACATTAACACAATATTCTCTCTCGCCGAAGCTGACTGTCAGCTTATCTGGGCGTTAGATAAGCTGACAATTCGCACCTCTTATTTTGTTTTAGAAGGTGGGGGGGAGGGGGCGCACTGTTAGGCTATCAGCAGGGTGAACAAGCATTCATTTAAACCCCATAAATCACAAATAAAATAATCAATAATTTCCTGTCAAAATTATTACATGTATGGGTTTAAGATAATTATATTTTGTAGAGCTAATAGCAGATATATAAACAACATTTATTAATAAATAAATGAGTAAATTCGATATTAACACGAGGAATACCTGCGCAGGGTTGAAGCTTATCTCCTGTACCTCGGCTGTGGTAATTTATCGTCTGTTACATTGAAACCAATTAACAAACACCGGCCAATTAGGGGTAGTGAATGATACAATAAGTAACTGTACTCTTGAGATGGAAAGTATCTTTTGTTATCTAAGTACAAATTAGCAGCTCGGCTATAACTAGTCTAGATCAGCAGCTAGGCTATAACTACTCTAGATCAGCAGCTAGGCTATAACTACTCTAGATCAGCAGCTAGGCTATAACTACTCTAGATCAGCAGCTCGGCTATAACTAGTCTAGATCAGCAGCTAGGCTATAACTACTCTAGATCAGCAGCTCGGCTATAACTACTCTAGATCAGCAGCTAGGCTATAACTAGTCTAGATCAGCAGCTAGGCTATAACTAGTCTAGATCAGCAGCTAGGCTATAACTACTCTAGATCAGCAGCTCGGCTATAACTAGTCTAGATCAGCAGCTAGGCTATAACTACTCTAGATCAGCAGCTCGGCTATAACTAGTCTAGATCAGCAGCTAGGCTATAACTACTCTAGATCAGCAGCTCGGCTATAACTAGTCTAGATCAGCAGCTCGGCTATAACTAGTCTAGATCAGCAGCTAGGCTATAACTACTCTAGATCAGCAGCTCGGCTATAACTACTCTAGATCAGCAGCTCGGCTATAACTAGTCTAGATCAGCAGCTAGGCTATAACTAGTCTAGATCAGCAGCTAGGCTATAACTAGTCTAGATCAGCAGCTAGGCTATAACTACTCTAGATCAGCAGCTAGGCTATAACTAGTCTAGATCAGCAGCTAGGCTATAACTAGTCTAGATCAGCAGCTCGGCTATAACTAGTCTAGATCAGCAGCTCGGCTATAACTACGAGTGGGATTGGGTGGTTATAAATAGGAGCTGCCTCGTATGGGCCAATAGGCCTTCTGCAGTTACCTTTGTTCTTATGTACTCTAGATGAACAACTTCCGGCTCTCACTAGCCCCCAGCGACCTATAGCGACTGAAGGCCACGTTCAGAATGCTGTCTTCCCTGCAACAGTATTTACACTTCACAGTATACTGTCTTTTTAGAGTCAATTAACAAGCCATGATGTGGTAAAAGCCAATGTTGCAAGAGAGTCAACAGTTCCTTGCATGGGGGGGGTTCCAAAAAAGCAATGTTAAACTAACAATTATAAATATATTAGCGCTATATTTAGAAATGAAGTATTAACATTCATTTATGGAATGAGTATTGTTATTTTCAATTACTTTTTGTATAAATACTGCCGTAGTACCTTAGAAGAATGGAAATACCTGGTTTTTAAAGAACTTTTTTTTGTTAGTCGAAACTCGTGGAGGTAGCCAGGCGGGCTTGGTTTGGAAAGGCCAAGACCTGTCTTGACCCAGCCAGACCAGTGAGGCCACACCTCGACGTGTCCCCCGCCCCCCACTACCAGGTCTGACATGCCCCAGCCAGACCAGTGGGGCCACACCTCGACGTGTCACCCGCCCCCCACTACCAGGTCTGACATGCCCGAGCCAGACCAGTGGGGCCACATCCTCAACGTGTCCCTGCCTGCGCCACATCACCATACTCACTGCTCACACAACTGTATCTTAACCCGGCTACTGGCTGCTGCTACACCTGCTTCCCGCCACGGCTACGTCATGGTCACACTCCACCTACAGGTCTGACCTCAAGTGGGAGGGAGATCTACGGGGTGGCGTCAATGACGGCTGGGTCTTCCCAGAGTAAGATGTGTACAGGTTACTGTCTAGAGTTTATATAGTAAATGCCATTTAAATTATAAATCTACCACCCTTTCCCACTACCTTTGAATTTATTACGAGTAGTAACTTGTCTTTGGTTCTGCTTTAACCTTCTATAGCCGCCTGCGTAGGGCCGCTTCCTCCCACAGGTCATGTGACCTTGCGTCTGGCGTGGTCCTGGTCTGACGCCGTCCGCAGTGTGGCGCAGAGCGTCTTGGACTGTGGAGTCTGAGTAAGTGATTGATGGGGGAAGAGGGGACCAGTGATTGTAATCAGTGACGGCCCATACCTGAGGGATTAGCAATGAGGCGTGTAGGTGTAGGGCCGCCCACACGCCCAAACCGACACACCATCCATCACCTGCCCTCTTGTCAGCCAGGCATCAACCGAGGCTCTCAACACGCTACCAGCATCACGGCCACAGGTACACTGTGTCGCCAGGCCCAACACGCCTCAGATAGGCGGCTGGTAGCGATGACTCGTGTCCATGTGTGATTGTAGAAGGACTAGCCGCGCCTTACGCCTTGCATCACTTTATCAACTATCTCCCAATTCTCGCCAGCAAAGTTCATGTTATCATCCCGCCACAGCACTAATTCACCCAGTCACTATAAGCATTTCACTGCCATAGACTGATAAAGATTAAGCCATCCCAAGAGGTGGCACGGGCATGAATATCCCGTAAGTGGAGGGTGTTTGGAGCCATTACCAGTACCAGTAGCTGATACTGGAGACCTGTGGATGGGTGGATGGGGTCTTCGCGCTCGCTCGCAGTTTATGGCTCGCAGGACGCTTGGCATAGACGCTTCCTTTTGAGATAAATACAGGATATCACAGGACAGGACAGGATATCACAGGAGAGGACAGGTTACACAGGATACAGTAGCTACAAGTGACAAGCGGTAGAAGTAAGGTAAGGAAGGAGCCGCAGGAGAGCAGATAGTGGGCGGCGGCCCCACACACTCCGCCACACATCAATCACCACTAAGGACGTCGAGCTAATGCAGGAGACGAGGAAGGCAGCGAGACTTAACACTCAGGTCTCTTACTAGGCTCCACGGTACCGTGAGGCCGGCACTAAGGTCCTCGTGTATGTGTGCACACCCTCGTGATGTGCGCAGGGTGACCAGCAGACCCTCGTGATGTGCGCAGGGCGACCAGCAGACCCTCGGGATGTGTGCAGGGCGACCAGCAGACCCTCGTGATGTGCGCAGGGCGACCAGCAGACCCTCGTGATGTGCGCAGGGTGACCAGCAGACCCTCGTGATGTGCGCAGGGCGACCAGCAGACCCTCGGGATGTGTGCAGGGCGACCAGCAGACCCTCGTGATGTGCGCAGGGCGACCAGCAGACCCTCGTGATGTGCGCAGGGCGACCAGCAGACCCTCGTGATGTGCGCAGGGCGACCAGCAGACCCTCGTGATGTGCGCAGGGTGACCAGCAGACCCTCGTGATGTGCGCAGGGTGACCAGCAGACCCTCGTGATGTGCGCAGGCCGACCAGCAGACCCTCGGGATGTGCGCAGGGCGACCAGCAGACCCTCGGGATGTGCGCAGGGCGACCAGCAGACCCTCGTGATGTGCGCAGGGCGACCAGCAGACCCTCGTGATGTGCGCAGGGCGACCAGCAGACCCTCGTGATGTGCGCAGGGCGACTAGCAGACCCTCGTGATGTGCGCAGGGCGACCAGCAGACCCTCGTGATGTGCGCAGGGCGACCAGCAAACCCTCGTGATGTGCGCAGGGCGACCAGCAGACCCTCGTGATGTGCGCAGGGCGACCAGCAGACCCTCGTGATGTGCGCAGGGCGACCTGCAGACCCTCGTGATGTGCGCAGGGCGACTAGCAGACCCTCGTGATGTGCGCAGGGCGACCAGCAGACCCTCGTGATGTGCGCAGGGCGACCAGCAGACCCTCGTGATGTGCGCAGGGTGACCAGCAGACCCTCGTGATGTGCGCAGGGCGACCAGCAGACCCTCGGGATGTGCGCAGGGCGATCAGCAGACCCTCGGGATGTGCGCACGGCGACGAGCAGACCCTCGTGATGTGCGCACGGCGACGAGCAGACCCTCGTGAGGTGCGCACGGCGACCAGCAGACCCTCGCGATGTGCGCAGGGCGACCAGCAGACCCTCGTGATGTGCGCAGGGCGACCAGCAGACCCTCGTGATGTGCGCAGGGCGACCAGCAGACCCTCGTGATGTGCGCAAGGCGACCAGCAGACCCTCGTGATGTGCGCTGGGCGACCAGCAGACCCTCGTGATGTGCGCAGGGTGACCAGCAGACCCTCGTGATGTGCGCAGGGCGACCAGCAGACCTTCGTGATGTGCGCAGGGCGACCAGCAGACCTTCGTGATGTGCGCAGGGCGACCAGCAGACCCTCGTGATGTGCGCAGGGCGACCAGCAGACCCTCGTGATGGGCGCGGGGCGACCAGCAGACCCTCGTGATGTGCGCAGGGCGACCAGCAGACCCTCGTGATGTACGCAGGGCGACCAGCAGACCCTCGTGATGTGCGCAGGGCGACCAGCAGACCCTCGTGATGTGCGCAGGGCGACCAACAGACCCTCGGGATGTGCGCAGGGCGACCAGCAGACCCTCGGGATGTGCGCAGGGCGACCAGCAGACCCTCGGGATGTGCGCAGGGTGACCAGCAGACCCTCGGGATGTGCGCAGGGTGACCAGCAGACCCTCGGGATGTGCGCATGATGACCAGACTCTTGGATTAGACAATTAGATATGCGGAGAGCGTCTCGCGCGTTTAATGGTCAGCGCAATTATGCATTCAATGCACTTGTTGTCCTGCCCATATTAGCAGCGGGTACACGGGCCGAGGTTCCGGCAGTGGATCAGCCCGTCGTGGCCAATCCGCGACGGCCATCCTGACGCACAGCTGACGGGAGGCAGCCTAGGAGGCCCGGCACATCACCAAACCATACCAGACCTCTCTGTCTGGCTGTCTGTGTCTGTCAGACACAGAAATTGAGACAGACAGACATGTCTGTCTGTCTCAATCTCTCTTCTCTCTCTCCTCTCTCTCTCTCTCTCCTCTCTCTCTCTCTCTCTCTCTTTCCCCCTTCCCCCGCCAGGAGAGAGACGCTCCTGACAAGATCTTATGAACGCTCCTTCTCGACGCCCAAATGCCGTAGCATAAAGCCAGACCGGCGAGCCTTTCACCGTTGCAACTTTAGTTATTAACTTAATTGTCAAGTCTCGCTTACAAGTTAATTAGGCTAACGAAGCCTCCAGCCCTCGTGGAATCACTCGACTAATTAGGAACCGCTACTCCGCGTTCAGGCTGCAGACCGCACCAGAACGCGACCAACACCACGAGGTGAACATCGAAGTGCGCGCTCTTCAGGCGGCACAGTGAACATGGCGTCTTGATGCTAAGAATATCTTCTCAATGTTCCCCTACTTCACAAGGCAGAAAATGGTGTCGAGGTATGATGACAGGAGCCGCCCGCACACCTCTACAGCGGCAGGCTACCTCACACTACCCGCAGCACTCCTCCAGGAGCCGTACAATGCTTGGCATGCATTATTCTTTGTCCGTGCCGCAGTAATTGAAGGGTCGAGCTAGAGAGAGCATTTAGTTCTCCGTCTCAGGTTCCCCGGCCAGACCTTAATTGTTGCTAGAGTTCGCCCTGCTTATGGCGGCGGCGGCTCTTGCCACACATTGCAGATTAATAAAGTTTTTTGTATTATATTATCCACTTGAACCTTGATGGTCGGTGTGTGGGGGGGGGGGGCGTGAGCGAGTGGAGGCCTCTGCACAGAGGAGTNATACACAATTCAAAGATAAAATACCGACCACAAAGCCCCCCCCCTCCGGAAATATACAAAAGTCTAACAATACAAAACGTAACCCCAAAACAATGTACATAAGCATCGAAGTGTGTATATATATGAATGTTTCAAAGCATTCATGTACACACATTCCAGCCCATCCATACACGGTGAAATACACAGGAAGAGCCTCGCGAACATCTCCAGCACCCTGGGGAAAGAAACGAAACTTACTTTCTTAATAAGCTTAGGAAGAGAAACTAAGCTATGAGACGGAGCTCACAATGTCTTCTATGACCTTCCCTTCAACTATACCTCTCTATCTTCCTTATAACCCCCCTCACCCCACCCCCTCCCCACCCTGAAACAAGGCATGTCATGCCACTAGATGCGAGGAACTGAAGCAATAATTCCAAGATATCTGGCAACCAGAACTGAAAAAGCAAATATGAAACGGAAATATAACAAGAACTATAACACGCCAGGGATAGCTCGAAAATTGGGACCGAGGAGCTAGCGCTCGCTCCGTGGGGACGCGGACAGATACCACCCTCAACTTGGAATACCCAAAACCGGCCAAAAACCTAGAGGGGGGCGGGGGCGGCGTCTTTACTTGGTATATAGAGTAAACAAGTCAAAAATCACTGCCCCCCCCCTCCCCCCAGCCATCTTAGGACTTGAACTGATTCAACTCCTTATAGAGTATGTAATGAGTTACAATATATCACATTTAATCCGTTCTGCACTCGGTACTCTCACACAATAACATTTCCCTCGTCACACACACATACATGCCTTTCACATTAAAAAAAAAGTGTTACGTCATAAATAACAGAAACTTTGTGGCCACGGTAATTAATATCTGGAGTCGCATCTCGCGTTTAGGCTTCGTGTCACGCTTGGCCCTCTCGGTCAGGCGGACACTATACATGAGTCCCCCCTTAAGAGGCCTCGTTCTCTCTTGACGCTACAAGAAAAAAAGAACATGTCGGCCAGGTACAAAATACTTCATGGACGCCCTCGACGCCTCCTGAGCCTCTTCTTACTCGGCTAGGCCATCAGAGAACATAACGAAGTAATTCATCAATACAATTTGTTTTTAAAATTTAAATTGAGCCACGTAGATTTAAAAACAACAACAAAAACTCAGAAGATGGAGAAGCGACGACGTTTCGGGTAAGCGAGTGACGTTCCGCCCACCCCAGGCACCGCCCACACCAGGCACCGCCCGCACCAGGCACCGCCCACCCCAAGCACCGCCCACACCAGGCACCGCCCACACCAGGCACCGCCCACACCAGGCACCGCCCACACCAGGCACCGCCCACACCAGGCATCGCCTACACCAGGCACCGCCCACACCAGGCACCGCCCACACCAGGCATCGCCTACACCAGGCACCGCCCACACCAGGCACCGCCCACCACCCACAATATATAAAAACATATTACAGTAAACCTAAACAAATCCAACTTAAACCTTAACTGAACGAACGGGAGGGGGTGAACAGAAGGGGGGGAGGGGTGAACGGCAGGGGGTGAACGGCAGGGGGTGAACGGCAGGGGCTGAACGGCAGGGGGTGAACGGGAAGTGGAGGGGGCAGATGAATATATAGAAGGCTATGGAGAGTAAATAAAAAGAATGGAGCAAACTATGATCGTAAACTAAAGAATAATTTGTATTAAATAAGTCATAAAATTAGTGAAAAAAAAATACAAATGAAAGAATGATGAAAATGAACGAGTGAGAGAAGTAATGAAGGACTGAAATAAGAGAAAGATGGAAGGAGCAGCCTGGGAGAAGAGAAGACGACACAGGGCACTACCAGACTCCATTTGTTGGTTTGGCAGAAGACAATCACATTGTCCACTACACTCCGCGGCTTATTGCCTTGACGCCGCACGGGGGGGGGGAGGGGCAGGCGGAGATGGAAGGGCAGAGACGAAGATAAAATAGAAGCTGGAGATGGAGTTATAGAGAAAGTTGAGAGAGGGAGTGGGATGGAGGGAGGGAAAGAAAGAGGGGGAGTTAGTAAGAATATAAATAAAGGGGTGAGAATGTAATGTATATAGCCGAGGTACCTTTACGAGAAGGTTAAGGCGGGGGGGGGGGGGAGGACGGGGGATAGACGGTACAGCTGGGGGGGGGAGGGGGACGGGGGATAGACGGTACAGCTGGGGGGGGGGGATGGAGGGTACAGGAACCCAAGCTAGCCTAGTGTAATCAGGACAAACCACACTCGCAATAACCGAAATAAATGCTAATAACATCTAGTGAACGGTGACAAATGATTTACTTAATTCTCTCGCTATCCTCGTGCTCCTCTTTCCGAAACTCATAAACGCTTGTGTAAATTAACACCAAATGTAATAACATTCTTAAAACGACAAAGACGACGGTAGATAATACTGAGCCAACACTTGCAATAGCTTGAAGCACCTGTACAGGTTCCAGAGGAAGGGATGAAATAAATGGCAGCATATCGTACACACACACGACAAAAAAACTGACCAGTGGAACATTATTTTCTAGCGCAGCGTAAAGTCCCAAACGCAAATATGATTACCATCGAGATTTAACAGAGCAGAAGTTGTTAAAACATACTGGAACATAACCTTACTGAAGCCAACATGCGAGTCATAAATATTGAATAAACACCGTAAGTCAAACGAGCGAAGGTTAAGACAGCCAGTCAGAGACGCCCGCCCAGGAATATCCCTGCAAAAATAATAATACAAAAAGACGATTCGTCCAAAGGGGGAGATGTTATCAATCAATCTCTACCTGCCACCGGTACGACGCAAACTGTAGTCTTATTAGCGTTAACAAACTTTCGTATTTTTGCCGAGAGGAAATGTCAGCAGAGGGAAGTTTATAACTGTTTAGAAGTTATCATTTATCCCTTGAACAAGCGTTATTACTTGGCATGACGGTGTGAAGGTATATATTCCTCTGCTTCACAAGGCGTCGAGTAAAGGGTTCCTGAGCTACACAAGGCGTTGAGTAAAGGGTTCCTGAGCTACACAAGGCGTTGAGTAAAGGGTTCCTGAGCTACACAAGGCGTTGAGTAAAGGGTTCCTGAGCTACACAAGGCGTTGAGTAAAGGGTTCCAGACCTGTCTGGGCGTTTTATTTCACGTTTACGTTAACATTATTAATAATAATAATAATAATAATAATAATAACAATATATACGAGTTATAATATGACCAAACTTGCCACTTAGCAACTACGAGCCATTGCACAAAATATAAACCACATGCAGGCGATGAGTCACAATAACGTGGCTGAAGTAGTTTGACCAGACCAAACACTAGAAGGTAAAGGGACGACGACGTTTCGGTCCGTCCTGGACCATTCTCAAGTCGATTGTGGGATATAAACCGCAATTCTAACTCCTCTATCAGAAGATTTAAGCATATTAAGATAAGCTGACTCCTCTGACTAAACGACCCGTGTCCCTTTCAGAGCCAATTAGTCTCACATTAGGTCAGCAATCGACCTTGGGGTTGATAGCTGTTGCGAACACTACCTTCCCATACAGAGACCCTCAACAACACGTAACGAGCATTAACAAGCCACTTGGAGTCAATTAGCTTCAACGGCAGGCGAAGCCCACAGCAGCTTCTCTTTAAGTACCCACTTAAGGGTTACCACTTGGATCATAAGTGTCTGGCGTGAGTTATCGGGGGATATCATGAGTACACTTAAGGGTTACCACTTAGATCATAAGTGTCTGGCGTGAGTTACCGGGGGGGGGATATCATGAGTACACTTAAGGGTTACCACTTGGATCATAAGTGTCTGGCGTGAGTTATCGGGGATATCATGAGTACACTTAAGGGTTACCACTTAGATCATAAGTGTCTGGCGTGAGTTACCGGGGGGATATCATGAGTACACTTAAGGGTTACCACTTGGATTATAAGTGTCTGGCGTGAGTTACCGGGGATATCATGAGTACACTTAAGGACATGAGATTTTTTCCGTCCCAGCTCTCGACAAAAGATGGGTGATGCTGATTAGTAAACATAATTAAAATGTTTAATTATGTTTACTAATACCTCAGTGTGTTTATAAATATACAATTTATACAATATTATATTTATAAACTATTTATAAACACAATTAAAACCTTATTGTGTTTAAATATACAATTTAATATAGCTTTATAATACTATTTAAATTTAAAAACCAAATTCGCGCACACGGCTCACGCCATTCAGTCTGCAAAATGAGACTTAAAAAAAAAACGCACTTGGTGCTTTTGTGTAGATGTGTTCGTGTGTTGTTTACATCAAATGTGTTCGTGTTTGAACGCCGTTTACATCCGATATTATACATATATATATATATATATATATATATATATATATATATATATATATATATATATATATATTATATATATATATATATATTATAATTTAATATATCTGTACATACTCACTACTTGTGAAAACACGACCTGTTGCTGGGTCTGGACACTCACCCTGAAAAGACAATGACAGTGTTAGATGCGCAGACATAAGAGTATCTCTGTACACAAAAAAAACTGAAACCATTTATCATTATAATTAACACAATGAATGATAGGCTTTCGCCCGTTTTAGACTGCTACTCGGAACAAAACGTTGCAAGTAGCACGGGCTATGGTGAGCCCGCAGTGGACTTACCTGGCACAGGAACGGGGCTGTAACTCGATGGCTTTCACCAATAACCAAGCCAGAATTCTCGAGAGATGTTGCTCCCCTTAGAAAAACACGAAAGACAATTACATTCACATGAAATCACATAATTAATTCAGCAAGCAGAGCCGCACGGGAGTAATTACAGCAGATACAGTAACGCCGGCCCAGGCGACCCTGACAGAGCAGGGAGGGGGGGGGGGGGGACAATGAGTACAGTGACAGGAGGAGGCCTATAGCGATGGGGGCACAGTATGGACCGTAGGGTTGACGGGGCCTAACGCAACGGTGCGGCAGTTAGAGTTCATAAACGTGTCAGCGTGATAAGAAGGACCTAAACACATTATTACGCCGCTGTCGCTACCGTAAACCAACCATTTTTTTCTCCTCCGTCATTGGATGGGTTATTACAAGGCGGCGACCTTCCCCCTCCACCAGGAGGAAGCCTAGCACCGCCTGCTGGCTCAAATACCTTCACACTCATTTCTCACTCGCAAGAAATGAACCGGAAAGTGTGATGTTGTTTAACCGTTAGTTCTCTGTCATCGTCCAGGAAATGAGTAAAAAAAAAAAATGTTTTTTAAGGCCTTCTATAGGCCTACTCGTAAATCGAGCCGGACCCCACCCCACACGGAGAATAAACATCATATTATCTATATATATATATATATATATATATATATATATATATAGAGAGAGAGAGAGAGAGAGAGGTGGTACCCTCACAAACTTTATATATATATGTATATATATATATATATATATATATATATATATATATATTATATATATAAATATATATATATATATATATATATATATATATAATATATATATATATATATATATATATTTACGATGAGAGAAGACTCCAGTGTTGTCTCAATGGTACCATTTTATATTAACATACCTCAGATAATATATAACTATATAATATACATCATTCAAATAATATATTCAACTAACCGAATTCTTCGTAGATTTTCTTATAGTAGGTGTCATGTTGATATTGTTATGATCCCAGGTAGCCGAAAAACGAGTCTCCCCTTTGAGAATTATGCTATCACGCCTGACCTCACTAGAAGGTCTGCAAATTAGAAAAGAAGATGATATGCAAATTATCCACATCTCCTAACCAGTCATTTATCTATTTTCTTATTCATTGCCCATAATCTCAAATTGTTTATCAAATCCAACCTGCTATTTTACATCTGTGTCTTCACCTCTATATTTCCTAGACCTTCTAGTCAGGTCAGGCCTGATAGAATAATTCTCAAAGGGGAGACTCGTTTTTCGGCTACCTGGGATCATAACAATATCAAAGGATGAAGGCTGCCCATATGCACGCCTCTGCTTCCAAGCCTCGTACGCCATCTATGTGCAACCCGTCCTCTTAAAAATAACGTCACTTTTCGCTCTATGGCCAAAAATTGACGTAATTTGAAATGAAATCGACTCACGAAACTGATGTACTGTCCCGTTTTCAATTTGAGTCGTCTGGTTTACTCGGTAAGGTTAGGAAAGGAAACTTTCAATTAACGTTTTTCATGACGTTTTGAAACTTTAGGAGAATTTCCTGCCCTCCTAACCTATCAGAAGACCCTTAACTTACTCCTTTGGAAAAAAATACAAAATTTATTTTCCTTTTTTTTTCCTTTTCAAATTACGTCCATTTTCGGCCATACGGAAAAACGGCGAAATTCAGACGTAATTTGTAAGAAGACAAACACAGCAGGACACGGCGGCCACGTTTCAGCCCGTTGCTTGTCACTGTTCCAGTGTATTGTATCATTCTCGGCAATAGCCAAGCGATGGCTTTTATGTCTACTTCACAACTGTGGTCAGCCACACTACCAAGAACACCCCAGTACTTGAGCTCACTATATAGCAGCTCTTGGCTACCCTGTAACACTAGCAGCTCTTGGCTACCCTGTAACACTAGCAGCTCTTGGCTACCCTGTAACACTAGCAGCTCTTGGCTACCCTGTAACACTAGCAGCTCTTGGCTACCCTGTAACACTAGCAGCTCTTGGCTACCCTGTAACACTAGCAGCTCTTGGCTACCCTGTAACACTAGCAGCTCTTGGCTACCCTGTAACACTAGCAGCTCTTGGCTACCCTGTAACACTAGCAGCTCTTGGCTACCCTGTAACACTAGCAGCTCTTGGCTACCCTGTAACACTAGCAGCTCTTGGCTACCCTGTAACACTAGCAGCTCTTGGCTACCCTCATCACCCCACAACATTCCGAACCATCTTCCAGCAATAAATAAATGTCTAACATTAGCATTAGAGGAGTAGTCAGTATTTGTGTAGGATATGATAAGAACTTTTAACCACAAACAGCTTTTAGCAGCAAGCCTGGCAGCAATGGGCCAGAGGAAGCCTAGTGCTGGTAACCTCGCCAACAGCGAGAGCCCGAGGCGCCCTGATCTGGCTTTAAATTATTTTTCAATACAGTCTATCACAAACATACAGTATTTACACCAGGCAACTGTAAGGTGATTAACCCTTAATATAAAATATGATAAAAGGACAACGAGGCATGTTGTGTGAGCGGAGGAGAAACATGAGAATACTAACTCGTCAGGAGCTCTACAACTACACGGTTGAGAAGAGTACTGACAGGAGGTGTGTGTAGAGAGCTTAAGAGCAAGATGTTCAGTAGCAGTTAAGTCATGCACCAGTGGCTGATAATTTTAGACGAGAGAGACAGCTGTAATAAATCCGGCCTGACACATCACCCGTACACAGCATCCGCTCTATACAGGCAGCATCATCCCACTATTGAGGGCTTAAATTACTTGCCAGCTGTGAAGAGACAACCTACTTACACACGTTAGTATTTTCTCAGGTCATACCAATCCAAAGCTTACACTGAGGATAAAACTAGTGTAATATACTTGTGAACTTTGAGGAGTTAGTGTGCAATAAGCCATGTCAGTTGTTGGTGTTGCATGGTGCTGGAGCAGAGTAGGTGTCGGACACAGCGACACCTGAGAGGACGGCTGGAGTCCGTCTGGGATAAGTAACCAGAGCCGCAACAGTACTAGTGATACTGTCCTGCACAACCAACGCTGCCATGTACAACAAGGGAGACTGCAATGGTGCAGCACCTCTATATTGTTTACCTGTCCAGCCTCGCACTGTACCTTGAAGTGGGACACCTGTCGCACGACCAGTGTGGAGCCTCAGCCACATCTCTCACGCTTGACAGGTACACCAGATGAAATCCGACGGCTGTACATAATGAAGTTGTTTTGTCCGTTCAGATCCGCCTTGCACTGACGCACATTAGGGAATGCATACTATGTTATTGCACACGCAAAAGCGATAATCTCCACTTGACCTACCGCACAGCAGAAGCCGACAGATTGATGGTCACGCAGCGCCTGCCTGGTAACCCGGAAACATTTATAGCGGACAGAGTATGCCGGCTACAGCCATTCTATACCAGATTATTTTCACTCCTTTCCATGCCGAAATACGAGACGTAAATTACGAGGAAGGCGACAGGGATAAACCGAGGCGCCACCCACCCATGGTCACGCCTCAAAATAAACAAACCGATTTGGCAGAGAATCCGATTTGGATATTTTTCTTATTTGTTGTTTGCAGTGTGAAATATAGACCGTGTAGCCAACGAGAGGCACCACTAGCCTTTTATGAGGAGGGGATCAGCTAAGTGATATGTATTAATAACAATAAAATATATCTACGACAAAGTGCAACAAGACGCTATAAATCACAATCCAAATGCACACCGTAGTCAAAACTGGCCTCTACGCTCCCTCAAGATAAGGCCGATAAGCCTCAAAAGTGAGACTGGGTAGTCTGGCTAAGCCTTGCAAATTCTCATTAGATCCTACATTATGTGGCCTGAAACTCGCTATATTAGGAACCACAAAGCGGTTGCCAACACTGATGATGCACAAGATAGGATTTGGTGTCAGTACTTCGAACGAAGGATATTCTACTGCTAAACCGCTGACTTCAGTTAGTGACGCCATGGTAATTCAGCATAAGATTGATCAGTGTTTAGTGGCGCTAGGATTAGGCATCCATAGTAAGGCTGAATGGAGGTGTGGCTGGAGCTGTTAGGCCCAAGCCTGGCCTGGCCTGATAGAGGAACCCAGATACCATAAAGTAAGGGTTTTTGTACCATTAATCCTAGCCTCCTCTCGGTATACTGTCTAAGAGTTCTTTGTCAAAACAAAGTATAGATGTGTTGTGCATTCCACAATTAGAGAGAGGCTAGGACATGGTATAAAAAAAGGATCACACCGTAAACAAAAGGGAATCAACAGGATTGTATCCTAGCAATCTAATATACACTGTGCCAGGCAGGCAGTGCCTGTGCCACAGCATTAGTGGCGACACATGGCGTGTTTGTGGCCCAAGACATTGCTCCTCACACCATGAAGAAGGCTGACTTTCGCCCTCCTGGGCTAAGGTATGCTAAACTCTGTAATTACTATATGAGTACTGGAACACTTGATGATATATTGGACTTGTACCCAAGATTGACCATGTAATAGATTAATTATACAATGTATGTGATGTAACTATATAACCTGAGCTTGTAAAAGCACCTTAATCACCTTCAGTGATTAAGTGCTTAATTGCACACTAGTTTCTTTATCAGCTATCTCACCCTGTCAGAGTGAATGAGACAAATGTCTGTGAATGCATGTGTGTATATATGTATATGTGTGTGTGTATGCATATGTATGGGTATAAAGTATATATGGAAGCTGATCAGAATTACATTTCACCTTTGTAAATGTACATTAATGACACTGTGTAGAAGACACATCGAACACTTTATGTAAGGCATACGTAAATCTGTGTATCTATGTATTTACGTATATAGGTTAGCTTAGCATTTTAAAAGCAACGACTCACCTTCAGTGGTTGATTGTTCAATAAACCCTTAAAATATATGTTTAACACATCTCTAACCCTGTCCATGGAGGACAGAAGAAAATGTATATATGCTGGTTAGCATTGTAAATGTGTGGCCACGTCTGTGGTAGAAAATGTGTGGCCACGTCTGTGGTAGAAAAAAAAACATGAAGAAGGGACCATGAGCTGGTTCAAGGGGCTCCTGGCGACCACCTCGGTAGTAGCCTCACCACTACTCAGGAATTTAAGACAATCATTATTCAGCGTCCCAAGCTTTTTCCTCAGAATACCGGTATCTCTTTGAAGAATATATCAAAGAATCTTAAATGTTTTCTACGTCAGATTTAAGTAAATATATTAAGATCCTGAAGGTCACATTATTTAAAGGAGCTTGTCTCGTTTAGTTAAAATACAATACAAATCTTCAATCAAAATGTGATTCGGTGGAATCCACTGATCTGGAAGACATTAACACAATATTCTCTCTCGCCGAAGCTGACTGTCAGCTTATCTGGGCGTTAGATAAGCTGACAATTCGCACCTCTTATTTTGTTTTAGAAGGTGGGGGGGAGGGGGCGCACTGTTAGGCTATCAGCAGGGTGAACAAGCATTCATTTAAACCCCATAAATCACAAATAAAATAATCAATAATTTCCTGTCAAAATTATTACATGTATGGGTTTAAGATAATTATATTTTGTAGAGCTAATAGCAGATATATAAACAACATTTATTAATAAATAAATGAGTAAATTCGATATTAACACGAGGAATACCTGCGCAGGGTTGAAGCTTATCTCCTGTACCTCGGCTGTGGTAATTTATCGTCTGTTACATTGAAACCAATTAACAAACACCGGCCAATTAGGGGTAGTGAATGATACAATAAGTAACTGTACTCTTGAGATGGAAAGTGTCTTTTGTTATCTAAGTACAAATTAGCAGCTCGGCTATAACTAGTCTAGATCAGCAGCTAGGCTACAACTAGTCTAGATCAGCAGCTCGGCTATAACTAGTCTAGATCAGCAGCTCTGCTATAACTAGTCTAGATCAGCAGCTAGGCTATAACTAGTCTAGATCAGCAGCTAGGCTATAACTAGTCTAGATCAGCAGCTAGGCTATAACTAGTCTAGATCAGCAGCTAGGCTATAACTAGTCTAGATCAGCAGCTAGGCTATAACTACTCTAGATCAGCAGCTAGGCTATAACTACTCTAGATCAGCAGCTCGGCTATAACTAGTCTAGATCAGCAGCTAGGCTATAACTAGTCTAGATCAGCAGCTAGGCTATAACTAGTCTAGATCAGCAGCTAGGCTATAACTAGTCTAGATCAGCAGCTAGGCTATAACTACTCTAGATCAGCAGCTAGGCTATAACTAGTCTAGATCAGCAGCTAGGCTATAACTAGTCTAGATCAGCAGCTAGGCTATAACTACTCTAGATCAGCAGCTAGGCTATAACTAGTCTAGATCAGCAGCTAGGCTATAACTAGTCTAGATCAGCAGCTAGGCTATAACTACTCTAGATCAGCAGCTAGGCTATAACTAGTCTAGATCAGCAGCTAGGCTATAACTACTTTAGATCAGCAGCTCGGCTATAACTAGTCTAGATCAGCAGCTAGGCTATAACTAGTCTAGATCAGCAGCTAGGCTATAACTACTCTAGATCAGCAGCTCGGCTATAACTAGTCTAGATCAGCAGCTAGGCTATAACTACTCTAGATCAGCAGCTAGGCTATAACTAGTCTAGATGAACAACTTGCGGCTCTCACTAGCCCCCAGCGACCTATAGCGACTGAAGGCCACGTTCAGAATGCTGTCTTCCCTGCAACAGTATTTACACTTCACAGTATACTGTCTTTTTAGAGTCAATTAACAAGCCATGATGTGGTAAAAGCCAATGTTGCAAGAGAGTCAACAGTTCCTTGCATGGGGGGGTTCCAAAAAAGCAATGTTAAACTAACAATTATAAATATATTAGCGCTATATTTAGAAATGAAGTATTAACATTCATTTATGGAATGAGTATTGTTATTTTCAATTACTTTTTGTATAAATACTGCCGTAGTACCTTAGAAGAATGGAAATACCTGGTTTTTAAAGAACTTTTTTTTGTTAGTCGAAACTCGTGGAGGTAGCCAGGCGGGCTTGGCTTGGAAAGGCCAAGACCTATCTTGACCCAGCCAGACCAGTGGGGCCACACCTCAACGTGTCCCCCGCCCCCCACTACCAGGTCTGACATGCCCCAGCCAGACCAGTGGGGCCACACCTCGACGTGTCACCCGCCCCCCACTACCAGGTCTGACATGCCCCAGCCAGACCAGTGGGGCCACATCCTCGACGTGTCCCCCGCCCCCCACTACCAGGTCTGACATGCCCCAGCCAGACCAGTGGGGCCACATCCTCGACGTGTCCCCCGCCCCCACTACCAGGTCTGACATGCCCCAGCCAGACCAGTGGGGCCACATCCTCAACGTGTCCCCCGCCCCCACTACCAGGTCTGACATGCCCCAGCCAGACCAGTGGGGCCACATCCTCGACGTGTCCCCCGCCCTCACTACCAGGTCTGACATGCCCCAGCCAGACCAGTGGGGCCACATCCTCAACGTGTCCCCCGCCCCCCACTACCAGGTCTGACATGCCCCAGCCAGACCAGTGGGGCCACATCCTCAATGTGTCCCCCGCCTGCGCCACATCACCATACTCACTGCTCACACAACTGTATCTTAACCCGGCTACCGGCTGCTGCTACACCTGCTTCCCGCCACGGCTACGTCATGGTCACACTCCACCTACAGGTCTGACCTCAAGTGGGAGGGAGATCTACGGGGTGGCGTCAATGACGGCTGGGTCTTCCCAGAGTAAGATGTGTACATGTTACTGTCCAGAGTTTATATAGTATATGCCATTTAAATGATAAATCTACCTCCCTTTTCCACTTCCTTTGAATTTATTACGAGTAGAAACTTGTCTTTGGTTCTGCTTTAACCTTCTATAGCCGCCTGCGTAGGGCCGCTTCCTCCCACAGGTCATGTGACCTTGCGTCTGGTGTCCTGGTCTGACGCCGTCCGCTGTGGCGCAGAGCGTCTTGGACTGTGGTCTGAGTAAGTGATTGATGGGGGAAGAGGGACCAGTGATTGTAATCAGTGACGGCCCATACCTGAGGGATTAGCAATGAGGCGTGTAGGTGTAGGGCCGCCCACACGCCCAAACCGACACACATCCATCACCTGCCCTCTTGTCACCAGGCATCAACCGTGGCTCTCAAACACGCTACCAGCATCACGGCCACAGGTACACTGTGTCGCCAGGCCCACACGCCTCAGATAGGCGGTTGGTAGCGATGACTCGTGTCGGTGTGGGGTTGTTAGCAGGGCTAACCGCGCCTTACGCCTTGCATCACTGTATCAACTATCTCCCAATTCTCGCCAGCAAAGTTTAGTTATCATCCCGCCACAGCACTAATTCACCCAGTCACTATAAGCATTTCACTGCCATAGACTGATAAAGATTAAGCCACCCCAAGAGTGGCACGGGCATGATATCCCGTAAGTGGAGGGTTTAGAGCCATTACAGTACCAGTAGCTGATACTGGAGACCTGTGGATGGGTGAATGGGGTCTTCACGCTCGCTCGCAGTTTATGGCTCGCAGGACGCTTGGCATAGACGCTTCCTTTTGAGTAAATACAGGATATCACAGGACAGGACAGGACAGGATATCACAGGAAACAGGATATCACATAAGGACAGTATCACAGGATACAGTAGCTACAAGTGACAAGCGGTTAAAGTAATAAGGAAGAGGAGCCGCAGGAGAGCAGATAGTGGGCGGCGGTCTCACACACTCCGCCACACATCAATACCACTAAGGACGTCAAGCTAATGCAGGAGACGAGGAGGCAGCGAGACTTAACACTCAGGCCTCTTACTAGGCTCCACGGTTACCGTGAGGCCGGCACTAAAGTCCTCACGTATGTGTGCACACCCTCGTGATGTGCGCAGGGCGACCAGCAGACCCTCGTAATGTGCGCAGGGCGACCCCAGACCCTCGTGATGTGCGCAAGGCGACCAGCAGACCCTCGTGATTGCGCAGGCGACCAGCAGACCCTCGTGATGTGCGCAGGGCGACCAGCAGACCCTCGTGATGTGCGCAGGCCGACCAGCAGACCCTCGGATGTGCGCAGGGCGACCAGCAGACCCTCGGATGTGTGCAGGGCGACCAGCAGACCCTCGTGATGTGCGCAGGGCGACCAGCAGACCCACGTGATGTGCGCAGGGCGACCAGCAGACCCTCGTGATGTGCGCAGGGCGACCAGCAGACCCTCGTGATGTGCGCAGGGCGACCAGCAGACCCTCGTGATGTGCGCAGGGGCGACCAGCAGACCCTTGTGATGTGCGCAGGGCGACCAGCAGACCCTCGTGATGTGCGCAGGGCGACCAGCAGACCCTCGTGATGTGCGCAAGGGCGACCAGCAGACCTCGTGATGTGCGCAGGGCGACTAGCAGACCGTCGTGATGTGCGCAGGGGCGCCAGCAGACCCTCGTGATGTGCGCATGGCGACCAGCAGACCCTCGTGATGTGCGCAGGGCGACCACAGACCCTCGTGATGTGCGCAGGGCGACCAGCAGACCTCGGGATGTGCGCAGGGCGACCAGCAGACCCTCGTGATGTGCGCAGGGCGGACCAGCAGACCCTCGGATGTGCGCATGGCGACCATCAGACCCTCGTGATGTGCGCACGGCGACGAGCAGACCCTCGTGTGTGCGCAGGGCGACCAGCAGACCCTCGTGATGTGCGCAGGGCGACAGCAGACCCTCGTGATGTGCGCAGGGCGACCAGCAGACCCTCGTGATGTGCGCAGGCGACCAGCAGACCCTCCGTGATGTGCGCAGGGCGACCAGCAGACCCTCGTGATGTGCGCAGGCGACCAGCAGACCTCGTGATGTGCGCAGGGCGACCAGCAGACCCTCGTGATGTGCGCAGGGGCGACCAGCAGACCCTCGTGATGTGCGCAGG
>WNGS01006034.1:0-13275 GCA_020271785.1 Procambarus virginalis | reverse complement strand
GGTCACACACACACTACAACCAGCCTACCATGATGTGCATGCATGCCAGCCGACTGAGACCAACACAACAGAAGACAAATATAAGAAATGACAAATATTTTGGACGCCCAAATGGACCTTCCATCAGCGACCGCTCAACTAGAGTGAGACCTCCAGCGGCCGAAACAACATCTTCACACTGACAACATAATTAGTCTTGAACCCTAATTCTATTAATTCCAACTAATTAAATACACTAAATTAATAAGGTCACGTGATTTTTTTTACATTGTCCCATTAACATACTGCGCCTCGATACTAACATTGTTCCGCGCCTCCAGTCCTTGAGGATGTCACCATCTCTCCCACTCATCTTCCATTTTGCATTCTGTTCCCCTTCAGTTCTCCCTTAATCCTATGTACAATTTCATCCATTTTCTATCACTGTCCTCCTGACCCCCCCCCCCACGGCCAGAGTGAAGTTCCCCCCCTCCCCCGCCAGAGTGACCTGTCCCCCACCCCCGCCAGAGTGATGTGTCCCCCCCCCTCCCCCGCCAGAGTGACCTGTCCCCCCCACCGCCGCCACAGTGACCTGTCCCCCACCCCGCCAGAGTGACCTGCCCCCCCCCCCCAGAGTGACGCACGCCCCCCCCCCACAGTGGCGCGCCCCCTCCCCTCCCTCTCGCCAGTGTTTGACTGGGTTCCCAGGAGACACAAGACCATAGCCTAACACCCACACATCGTGTCAGCAAGGCGGACAGCCCGCCGCCTGCTTTCATACCTCTCACTGTATTTCCCTCTTCTACACTTCCCTTCACCTCTGCCTCTCCTTCCTCTTTACTCCAAAAAAAAACAGCCTGGCTTAAATACACATTACCATATATACTATCAATTATGGCTCCTCAGTCATATTTACCTGGTCTCCTCCTCGTGATTGGCTGTCCATCAATATATGTATGAATGCATGTTTGTATGTATGTATGCATGCAGGATTATTCACCTGTGTGTGCTTGCAGGGCGAGCTTCAGCTCCGGGGCCAAGCCTTTCCGTCGTCTAGTTGAACTCGTCTAATTGTGCTCGAGCTTCTTTAGTCCGCCTCTCAACCGTCAATCAACTGGTGTACAGGTTCCTGAGCCTCTTGGGCTGCATCATATCTACAGTTGAAATAGACTTCCATCGTCTCACTTCTTATAGCGTATTCAATGTGTTCCAACCCATCCTCCTGATTGGGTAGACCTTTATGTAACTGTGTGCCATGGGACACACAGACAATAGACAATCAGATAGTAGAATTTGATATTATTCACTTAATAAGAGTCCGATAAAAATAAAAATAAAACCAAACTTAAATATTTCGAAGCCTAGTATAGCACATATATGTACTATATCAGGCCTAGCATGGTTAGGTTTGGTTATATTAGTAACAAATACAAAACTTTTTCCACTTTTGTCCAAATACAATAGTACTAAATTCTACATTCTAATTGTCGATTCCGTCAATATATGTACGATGGTGTACATAGTTACTATAAGTACTATTTAAACAGGATGATGGGCTGGTTTGCTCACTGACACAATGATTTATAATATCTCTGTAGCTCATTCAGGTTCTCAGTTGCCACTTTGTCTGCCTACTCAAGCGCCAACCTCATCTGCCCTGACATTAACGCGGACAACTATGTAGATTGTAAATTAGTAAATTGTAGATTGTAAATTGGCAGCAGGCTGTTGCTTCTGGAACCTTTCCTTATTAAGACTACTCAATAGCTCGGTCGACAGACCTTCGGCCTCACACACGTGGGGTCCAGGGTTCGAGTCTCCTAGAGCCCAGGTGAATGGAATGTGTAGATTGTAATTCATGTCTCCCATAACTCTTCTGCCTGCCAGTATCGTGAGGTTCAGCCTCCCTAGTGTCTCATACCTCTTAGTTTTGGGAGTACCTGGACTCTACCTGGATGGGGTTCTGCGAGTTCTTCTACTCCCCAAAGCCCGGCCCGGGGGCCAGGCATCCCCTAGATCGTTCTCTCTACCTGATTTTTTAATGTTTTAATTTCCCGTCTGAAAGAACTGTCCAAGGATGTTTGGCCAGTCTTTGAGATTACTTAGATCATTTTGTAGCTTATATCAACATTCCTGTGTCAATCTTCACCGTAAATTGTTTAATAGGCAACCACTGAGAGGAAAGGGAGTATATTCTCTGGAAGCTCTTTGACGTATACCAGAAACCGGATAGGTCCGAGTACTGAGCCCTGTGGGACTCCGCTGGTGACATCTCGCCAATTTGGGATCTCGTCCCTCACAGTGACTTGCTGTTTCTGTTACTCAGTTACTCGCGTGTCCAGTGGAGCACCTTCCCCGTCACTCTTGCCCGCTCCACCAACATGAACACTAGTCTATTGCGGAGTACTGTGTCAAGGCTTCTTGACAGTCAGATTGATATGCAGTCTGTCCATCCTATTTCGTCTTGTTTGATTTCTGTTGGGCTGTATTAGTAGTCTATTACATTTGTGACCCTGGATTTACCATTACTGAACGCGTGTTGGAGGTGTGTGTGTGTGTGTGTGTGTGTGTGTGTGTGTGTGTGTGGTGGTGTGTGTGGTGTGTGTGTGTGTGTGTGTGTGTGTGTGTGTGTGTGTGTGTGTGTGTGTGTACTTACCAAATTGTACTCACCTAATTGTGTTTGCGAGGGTTGAGCTTTGTCTCTTTGGTCCCGCCTCTCAACCGTCAATAAACTGGTGTACAGGTTCCTGAGCCTACTGGGCTCTATCATATCTACATTTAAAACTGTGTATGGAGTCAGCCTCCACCACATCACTGCCTAGTGCATTCCATTTATTAACTATCCTGCCACTGAAAAAATTCTTTTTAACATCTCTGTGGCTCATCTGGGCACTAAGTTTCCACCTGTGTCCCCTTGTTCGTGTTCCACCCGTGCTGAAGAGTTTGTCTTTGTCCACCCTGTCAATTCCCCTGAGAAATTTTGTAGGTGGTTATCATGTCTCCCCTTACTCTTCTGTTTTCCAGGGATGTGAGGTTCAGCTCCTTTAGCTTTTCCTCGTAGCTCATACCTCTCAGTTCCGGGACGAGCCTGGTGGCATACCGCTGGATCTTCTCTAACTTTGTCTTGTGTTTAACTAGGTATGGACTCCAGGCTGGAGCTGCATATTCCAGGATTGGTCTGACATAAGTGGTATACAGGGTCCTGAACGATTCCTTACACAAGTTTCTAAAGGCAGTTCTTATGTTGGCCAGTCTAGCATATGCCGCCGATGATATCCTTTTGATGTGGGCCACTGGGGACAGGTTCGGTGTGATATCAACCTCCAGATCTTTCTCTCTATTTGACTCTTGCAGGATTTCACCTCCCAGATGGTACCTTGTGTTCAGCCTCCTGCTCCCTTCGCCTAATATCATTACTCTTTCCTGAGTTGAACTTTAGCAGCCATTTTCTAGACCATTCCTCCAGTTTGTCCAGGTCATCCTGTAGTCTCTGTCTATCTTCATCCGTCTTGATTCTTCTCATAATTTTTGCATCATTAGCAAACATTGAGAGGAACGAGTCTATACCCTCCAGAAGATCGTTTACATATATTAGAAACAGGATGGGTCCAAGTACTGAGCCCTGTGGGACTCCGCTGGTGACATCTCGCCACTCTGATGTCTTCCCCCTCACCGTTACTCGCTGTTTCCTGTTGCTTAAGTACTCCCTTATCCACTGCAGCACCTTCCCTTTTACTCCTGCCTGTTGCTCCAACTTATTTAACAGCCTTTTTATGGGTACTGTGTCAAAGGCTTTCTGGCAGTCCAGGAAAATGCAGGAAAATGCAGTCGGCCCACTCTTCTCTTTCCTGCCTAATATTTGTTGCTGGTCATAGAATATGTGTGTGTGTGTGAATTCACCTATTTGTTCTTGGTTTGAGGTCTGCTCTTTCAGCCCGCCTCTCAACTGTCAATCAACTGTAACTAACTACTAACTATTTTTTTCCAATCTCTCTCACACACACACACACACACACACACACACACACACACACACACACACACACACACCTGTTCACTTGGGGAACAGGTTGTGGAAGCAAATACTATTCATACTTTTAAGACTAGGTATGATAGGGAAATGGGACAGGAGTCATTGCTGTAAACAACCGATAGCTGGAAAGGCAGGATCCAAGAGTCAATGCTCGATCCTGCAAGCACAGATAGGTAAGTACAGATAGGTAAGTACACACACACACACACACACACACACACACACACACACACACACACACACACACACACACACACACACACACACACACACACCCAGGAAGCTGCTCCATAACAGCTGTCTAACTCCCAGGTACCTATTTACTGCTAGGTGACAGGGGCATCAGAGGTGAAAGAAACTTTGCCCATTTATTTCCGCCTGGTCCGGGAATCGAACCTGGGCTACAGAATTACGAGTCCTCGCTGTCCGCTCAGCTACGAGACGTGTGTGTGTGTGTGTGTGTGTGTGTGTGTGTGTGTGTGTGTGTGTGTGTGTGTGTGTGTGTGTGTGTGTGTGTGTGTGTGTACTCACCTGTTTGTGCTTGAGGTGGTTAAGCTTTGGCTCTTTGGTCCCGCCTCTCAACTGGTAATCAACTGGTGTACAGGTTCCTGAGCCTATTGGGCTCTATCATATCTACACTTGAAACTGTGTATGGAGTCAGCCTCCACCACATCACTGCCTAATGCATTCCATCTGTTAACTACTCTGACACTGAAAAAAAAAAATGTCTTTATGGCTCATTTGGGCACTCAGTTTCCACCTGTGTCCCCTTACTGCGTGTGCCCCTTGTGTTAAATAGTCTGTCTTTATCTACCCTATCAATTCCTTTGAGAATCTTGTATGTGGTGATCATGTACCCTCTAATTTGTCTGCCTTCCAGCGACGTGAGGTTTAATTCCCGTAGTCTCTTCATGTAGCTCATACCCCTCAGTTCGGGTGCTAGTCTGGTGGCAAACCTTTGAACCTTCTCCAGTTTAGTCTGATGCTTGACTAGATATGTACTCTACGCTGGAGCTGCATACTCCAGGATTTTTCTGACATATGTGGTATATAACGTTTTGAATGATTCCTTACACAAGTTTCTAAAGGCCGTTCTTATGTTAGCCAACTTGGCATATGCCACTGATGTTATCCTCTTGATATGGGTTTCAGGGGACAGGTCTGGCGTGATGTCAACCCCCAGGTCTCGGTCTCAGTCTCTCTCTCTCTCTCTCTCTCTCTCTCTCTCTCTCTCTCTCTCTCTCTCTCTCTCTCTCTCTCTAATTCTTGAATAATTTCATCTCCCAAATGATACCGTGTATCTGACCTCCTGCTCCCTACACCTTCTTCATTACATTACATTTGCTTGGGTTAAACTAACAACCATTTGTTAAACCATTCCTGCAGCTTGTCCAGGTCTTCTTGAAGCCTCAAGCTGTCCTCCTCTGTCTTAATCCATCTCATAATTTTGGCGTCGTCAGCAAACATTGGAGATGAATGAGTCTATACCCTCCGGGAGAACATTTACGTATATCAAAACAAGATAGGTCAGAGTAGTACTGTGTGTGTGTGTACTCACCTAGTTGTACTCACCTAGTTGTGCTTGCGGGGGTTGAGCTCTGGCTCTTTCAGCCCGCCACTCAACTGACAATCAACTGATTTTTTTCACACCCGCATCCTCCCCTCCCCCCCACACACACAGGAAACAGCCCGTAGCAGCTGTCTAACTCTCAGGTACCTATTTTACTGCTAGGTGAACAGGTGCATCATGATGAAGAAACTCTGCCTATTCGTTTCCGCCATCGCCGGGATCAAGCCTCGGTTCCTAGGATTACGAGACCCGAGCACTGTCGACTCAGCCACCAGGCCCCTGTATGTGTGGGGGTTTGGGGAGTTGGAGGTGTGGATGTGTGGGTGGATGGTGTGTGGATGTGTCGGTGGATGGTGTGTGGATGTGTGGGTGGATGGTAATGTGCGCGAGTGTTTGACTGTTCCATTTTGTTTATATATAGGTTCTAGCATGTGGCGGTTGACCCCTGACCCCGCCACACTGAAGACACAAGTCTCCAGACTGACCCTGACCACATGTAGGGCAGGCCCATCCATCTCCTGGACCGTCCGCCACCATGTGCCAGTGGCGCCAATTTGGGCGCTACACTTCCAGAGGGCGGCGCCCACCAATCAGTGTCGCGCGCTTCTTGCAACGATGCAACCATGGCGCCCGACTCCGGCTCAGGACCGGAAGGTGTTTTTACTCGTGTCGTTTCTCTACATAGTCATATGTTGTATTATGTAGATGATTACGGTTAATAATATTCATTACTGCCGATATGGAACACCGGACAGAACAAAGTGTCCGGTGTGGCCGGTGTTCCCGGGTTCGACCCCCCACCCCGGGAGCTCTTCACTCGTGCTCTCTGTGGGTAAATAATTAACTCCATCTTCAGAAGAGCAAATATAGGTCGACGGCTTCTCAAGATGTTGCTTCTCTCCACCCCCCCCCCACCCCTCCTCCTCCTCCTCCCCCACCAATACAAACTCCCACCCACACCCTCTTCTGCCCCTATACTCACACAACCCCCACCCCCCACCCCCAACAACACCCTCCATGAAAAAACATTTAAGACGTGGGCGGCCTGCGAGCAGGATGCCCACACCCGCCTTGCTCCCAGCACCTGGGTCCTCATCATCATGATAATGAAAGCCTAAGTGCCTAAGAAAATAATCGCGCAGTATAATTGATGAGCGGAGGTGCGCGAGATCTCCTTCCCGCCAGTTCGCGCGCGATCGTTACTTCTCCCTTCTCGCCTCCTTCCTTCGCGGCTTAATTATCACTGGGTTTTGCCACTCCCAGCTGGGGTTCTTTGTTTATTTGGATCGCGACGAAATCAATTTTCGTTTTTGTGGTGACACTTCTTCGTTTCACTGAGTTTTTGTGGTGACACTTCTTCGTTTCACTGAGTTTTGTGGTGACACTTCTTCGTTTCACTGAGCTGTGTGTGTCTGTAATCTCTGATCTTTCAGGTTTCCAGGACTCGCCTTATTTGATGCTGCTCTTGCTTGTCTTCCATGATCTACCGAGTCCGCGCCAGCATCTTCCTCTTCGCTGCTCCGAACAGAACCCAGTGAGCCGAAGACAGTGGAGCACTTGTCATCCGTCCCTCCCTGGCAGCGTGGGCAGGTCCACCCGCCTTCACCAAGGTAACTAAACCTCGGCTTGGTCAGGGATCATTCTAGGTCCAGAGAGCTCTGGTGAGGCTCCAGGTCGGAACTAGCTAGGTACTAGGCGGACTCTCCAGGATCTCTAGAAAGACTAACTAGCTGGACCATACCTGGAGAACGGGCTTCGGGAGTTCTTCTACTCCCCAAGCCCGGCCTGGGGCCAGGCTCGACTTGTGATAACTTGGTCCGACAGGCTGTTGCTTGAAACGGGCCGCAGGCCCACATATCCACCAGAGACTATGCTTCAGGAGGGTTCCACGAATGATTAAACACACTTCTATATTTATAATATATCTATCAGTGCGGCACCAATGCTCCATCTCGACTCTCTAGGTTTTCTCCACAGTGTAGCAAGACTCAGGGAGGGCTCCACGCAGGCCTGGTCCACACGTCCAGGACCCAGCAGCAGGTCTGCCCCTGCGCAAGGAGAAGGCTGCTAGGGACACGCGCACTCTCTCTCTAACGATTTATAACCAAACGGTTCACTAGAAAAACCTGCAAGTATGGGTGCGGTGGGGTGGGGGGGGGGGGGTAGAGTTCAGTGGCCCCGTTCACTATTCCTGTTGTGTTGCTAGTGTTGGTCGTGTGTTTCACTGGCTGCCTAGTGTGCTGCCCAAGTGGCAAGGGAGGCTGTTAGTGCTGGCAATGGTATGTGCCACATAATGGTATTAGTTTTGCAAGCCAATATTGTTGCATTTCCTAACATGGTTTGCATAAAGTTTTTTTGGTAATTTAACTGTATTTAATACATATTATTGACTTTATGTCTTGAATTTGCTGCAGCCGCAGTTCGGGTATTGCCAATTTGTCCTGTCAACAGAAGACAATTAACCATTACGGAGTCTCAGGAGGCTGAGATTGTGGATATTCTCTCAACTTTGTGGTGGTCATTCTCCTGTGAGGAAGGAAGGGAAGGAACTATGTGGAGAAAGCGCCAAGCCATTACGACTATATAGCCCTGGGAAGGCATCAGGATAAGGCTTTGGGATGGTTCTGGGCTCCCACGGAAGGGCTTCCCGAGCCCGTAGGCTCCAGTGTCAATCATTACTGGGGGAGCCTCTTCCCGTGTACGTGGCCACCATATATTTAATAGGGGTGTATCGGGCGTTTTCGGCAAGATTAGACTCCTAGACAAAGTAGGGTCAATTGTTCGCATCCCCCTGTTCACCTAGCAGTAACTGGGGACTGCGTTGTAAACCGACAACCGGGTCATGTTCCAGGGAAACTTAAGGCTTAAGACGAGGTAGTGGGAAGTGAGTTTTCTACTCCTGGTGTCAGGTGTCGTCTACTGCTGTACTCCAGCGTGTCAACAACACTGGCAAGGTCTTCTTGTCGCGAATGGCCTTCAGTGATAACTATTTATGTGGCGCACGCTACCTTCATCTCGCGCCCCAGACACCTGGGGTGTGTGGCGTGGACGCCCCAGACACCTGGGGTGTGTGGCGTGGACGCCCCAGACACCTGGGGTGTGTAGCGTGGACGCCCCAGACACTTGGTGGGTGTGGCGTGGACGCCCCAGACACCTGGGGGTGTGGCGTGGACGCCCCAGACACCTGGGGTGTGTGGCGTGGACGCCCCAGACACCTGGGGTGTGTGGCGTGGACGCCCCAGACACCTGGGGTGTGTGGCGTGGACGCCCCAGACACCTGGGGGTGTGGCGTGGACGCCCCAGACACCTGGGGTGTGTGGCGTGGACGCCCCAGACACCTGGGTGTGTGGCGTGGACGCCCCAGACACCTGGGGTGTGTGGCGTGGACGCCCCAGACACCTGGGGGTGTGGCGTGGACGCCCCAGACACCTGGGGTGTGTGGCGTGGACGCCCCAGACACCTGGGTGTGTGGCGTGGACGCCCCAGACACCTGGGGTGTGTGGCGTGGACGCCCCAGACACCTGGGGGTGTGGCGTGGACGCCCCAGACACCTGGGGGTGTGGCGTGGACGCCCCAGACACCTGGGGGTGTGGCGTGGACGCCCCAGACACCTGGGGGTGTGGCGTGGACGCCCCAGACACCTGGGGGTGTGGCGTGGACGCCCCAGACACCTGGATGTACCCAGCAGGCGAAACTCTCGATGTGAAGGTCGTCAACGGAGGTGATGAGGTGCTCATGCCACTGGGACTGGCATGAGGACCTCATCATATAGTGGGTATAGTACAGTGTTTGTACACTACTATACCCACTATACCCACTTGGCTCACTATACCCACTATACCCACTTGGCTCACTATACCCACTATACCCACTATACCCACTTGGCTCACTGGCAAACACACTACAATACCCACTAACAACCATACCGTTTACACACACACACATTATATATATATATATATATATATATATATATATATATATATATATATATATATATATATATATATATGTATTGCTTAATTGTCCCTCAAGCAATAGGAGGTTGGGAAATGTGGCATGGTCTGAGCGTAGAGTTGCTGGTGGTTGTCGCCAGACGTTATTAGACCTTTCAGACCAGTTGGCATGAGGTACCTGGAGCTTTGCAATTACTTTATTCACTCTCGTATTCTTGAAGATATCCTCACAGTATACCCAAAATTTGCCAGTGCAGGCTACTAAACATACTAAACATATGGCCCTGTATGACTAACCATCCTGCGAGATGGGGACCTTTATTACCACTGCTGCCTTATTCAATCTTGTGTTGATGATATCCTCAAAATGCATCCGGAGTCTGCCAGTGCAGACTGCTTATCACATGCCTCTGTATGACTAACCATCCTGTGTGATGGGATTTTTTAGCATCAACTAGTTAGCTTTTTTGACACACTGTACTCCACTTCATATAGTCTAGGGCAGCTGCACTAATGCAGATGTACCTCATGTTTTAATAAAAAAAAGCTAATCACACCTAAATGTGTTTAATAATAATAATAATAATAAAACTCCTCGCCTGGCCGTGTATGACTAACCATCAAGTGTGGCGGGGACCTGGAGCACGAAGCAGCTAGAGCTTGACACACACTCCCCCCCCCCCCTTCATATAGTCTAGGGCAGCGGTACACATGTACCTAAATGTGTTAATAAATAAAAACAAACGGGGCCCAGCTCCGTCAAATGTTATTATCAAACTTCTCATTTAGAGGTGAGGTTGGTTGGTAGGCAGGGAGGAGCAGCGACGGACAGGTACCAAGGTGGGGGTCCAAGAGCTATAATAATGTGATCAGGCAAAGACAAATATTAAACACACACACACACACACAGACACACACACACACACACACACACACACACACACACACACACACACACACACACACACACACACACACACACACACACACACAATAAAAAATGGGTTACAACCCATCTTGTGGAATTACGTATATGGTTGTGGGATTGGTTGGTAAGCCCAGACCGTCCCGGGACCATCACTTGTTTATACGGATGGTTGACTTGGCTACTGCCTTCCAGCAGCCACTCTCGACCTCCAAGATGTGGACACGGTCCAAATTACTAACTTATCATAAACTACAAGACGAGATTTCCAGCGACGCCTGCAGGCCGCAAGAGGGAAAAACTGGCCAATGGACTGGTGGTGGTTGGTGTGTGTGTGTGTGTGTGTGTGTGTGTGTGGTGTGTGTGTGTGTGTGTGTGTGTGTGTGTGTGTGTGTGTGTGTAATTACCTAAGTGTAATTACCTAAGTGTAGTTACAGGATGAGAGCTACGCTCGTGGTGTCCCGTCTTCCCAGCACTCTTTGTCATATAACGCTTTGAAACTACTGACGGTCTCGGCCTCCACCACCTTCTCCCCTAACTTGTTCCAACCGTCTACCACTCTGTTTGCGAAAGTGAATTTTCTTATATTTCTTCGGCATCTGCGTTTAGCTAGTTTATATCTATGACCTCTTGTTCTTAAAGTTCCAGGTCTCAGGAAATCTTCCCTGTCGATTTTATCAATTCCTGTTACTATTTTGTATGTAGTGATCATATCACCTCTTTTTCTTCTGTCTTCTAGTTTTGGCATATTAATGCCTCTAACCTCTAACCTGTGTGTGTGTATGTGTGTGTGTGCTCACCTAATTGCTCACCTAATTGTGCTTGCGGGGGTTGAGCTCTGGCTCTTTGGTCCCGCCTCTCAACCGTCAATCAACTGGTGTACAGATTCCTGAGCCTACTGGGCTCTATCATATCTACATTTGAAACTGTGTATGGAGTCAGCCTCCACCACATCACTGCCTAGTGCATTCCATTTACTAACTACTCTGACACTGAAAAAGTTCTTTCTAATGTCTCTGTGGCTTATTGGGTACTCAGCTTCCACCTGTGTCCCCTTGTTCGCGCCCCTCCAGTGTTGAATAGTTCATCCTTGTTTACCCGGTCAATTCCCCTGAGGATTTTGTAGGTTGTGATCATGTCCCCCCTTACTCTTCTGTCTTCCAGTGTCGTAAGGTGTATTTCCCGCAGCTTTCCTCATAACTCATGCCTCTTAGTTCTGGGAGACAGTTCTGTGTGTGTGTGTGTGTGTGTGTGTATGTACTCACCTAGTGTACTCACCTAGTTGTGCTTGCGGGGGTTGAGCTCTGGCTCTTTGGTCCCGCCTCTCAACCGTCAATCAACAGGTGTACAGTTCCTGAGCCTAATGGGCTCTATCATATCTACATTGAAACTGTGTATGGAGTCAGCCTCCACCACATCGCTTCCTAATGCATTCCATTTGTCAACCACTCTGACACTAAAAAAGTTCTTTCTAATATCTCTGTGGCTCATTTGGGCACTCAGCTTCCACCTGTGTCCCCTAGTGCGTGTGCCCCTTGTGTTAAACAGCCTGTCTTTATCAACCCTGTCGATTCCCCTGAGAATCTTGAATGTGGTGATCATGTCCCCCCTAACTCTTCTGTCTTCCAACGAAGTGAGGTTTAATTCCTGCAGTCGCTCCTCGTAGCTCATACCTCTCAGCTCGGGTACTAGTCTGGTGGCAAACTTTGAACCTTTTCCAGTTTAGTCTTATGCTTGACTAGATAGGGACTCCATGCTGGAGCCGCATACTCCAGGATTGGTCTGACATATGTGGTATATAATGTTCTGAAAGATTCCTTACACAAGTTCTAAAGGCCGTTCTTATGTTAGCCAACCTGGCATATGCTGCTGATGTTATCCTCTTGATATGAGCTTCAGGGGACAGGTCTGGCGTGATATCAACCCCCAGGTCTTTCTCTCTCTCTGACTCTTGAAGTATTTCATCTCCCAAATGATACCTTGTATCTGGTCTCCTGCTTCCTACCCCTATCTTCATTACATTACATTTGCTTGGGTTAAACTCTAACAGCCATTTGTTCGACCATTCCTGCAGCTTGTCCAGGTCTTCTTGAAGTCTCAAGCTGTCCTCCTCTGTCTTAATCTTCTCATAATTTTGGCGTCGTCAGCAAACATTGAGAGGAATGAGTCTATACCCTCTGGGAGAGGGTATAGAACTCATGTGTGTGTGTGTGTGTGTGTGTGTGTGTGTGTGTGTGTGTAGTGTGTGTGTGTGTGTGTGGTTGTGTGTGGTGTGTGTGTTGTTTAGGGGAGGAGTGTGGGGGAGGGGTGGTCGCTGGTGGCTCCGTATCGGGAGGGAGCGTAAAATGCCCTCAAGGAGTAACGTACAGTTTTCCCCGGACAAGAAGGCGGCTGGGTTTACGACAGAACGGAACCTCTCTTACAGTTTTATAAAATATTCTGGAACCTTTCCCTATTAAGACTGCTCAATAGCTCGGTCAATAGAGCTTCGGCCTCACACGCGTGGGGTCCAGGGTTCGAGTCTCCTAGAGCCCAAGGAGAAGGGAACCTTTAGGGGTGTTGTGGAGCCACTGGAGGCGTCCGTCGGGTTTACAGGTCCCAGTCGGGTTTTACAGGTCCGTCGGGTTTACAGGTCCAGTCGGGTTAAATTACCTTCATAACTTTATCGGCTTCAGACTTTTGCCACTATTATGGCAAGACTAAACTTGGTCTACCTCGCCAGCCTCCCCAGGTTAAGGGGGTAGACACACAGTACCTTGCTGGGGGGAGGGGGGGGGGTAGTGGGTTTACCAAGTGAAATCGCCTTAATAAA
>WNGS01006031.1:18624-28742 GCA_020271785.1 Procambarus virginalis | reverse complement strand
TGGTGGAGGAAGACGAAAATGGCAAATCTGTTAGGTCTGGTTGTTTTTGTGGTTCCATTTAAGGTTTAGGTCCTGGTTGAACAAGTTCAAAGTATGTGGTTCGGTTTTGGGTTTCGGGTTCGGGTTCAATCAGGTTCGGGTTCAGGTTCTGGTTCTGGTTTTGGTTCTGGTTCTGGTTCTGGTTCTTGTTCTGGTGGTTCAGGTTCTCGTGGTTCAGGTTTCTGGTTGGGTTGGGGTTGGGGTTGGGGTTGGGGTTGGGGTTTGGGTTCTAAAGAAATTTGTGAAAATAAAGGTAATGACGATATGATTCTGAAGACAGTATTTTTGAAAATCATCAGATGATGTAGGTAAATATACATTATTATTAATAATAGATTCCATTTTTATTTACTAGGTAATAATGTACATTATATATTTCATCAAACCCCAAAATATCATAATATTTTGAATGAAATTAGAATCTCGATGGTTGATCGTTTTTTCGTCATAATAAGTTTAGAAAATTGACTAGTGCCATTAATTATTTATTTATCCATATTTTTCCTTTGACAATCTATTAGTTACTGTCACATAAATCCCATTTTCATTTCTAAACATTACCAATGAAAATTTTCTGGATAAATCATACTGAGTAGTAGCGTTTGTAGTTTGAATTCACTTCACGTCTAGCCATAAATTGACAGAGGCGATCATTGTGATTTGGATTACATTTAATATATCTTTATATCGGTGATATAGATCTTGACTGGCGGATAAAAACATGAGAATGAGGCGATTTATTTCATTTAATAAACATGCACACGTTGAATTACTTTGGTGGCTTTGAATGTAAAGGACAATGTAAATGTCTACAATCTGGGTTCTTTTACTATCTGAATAAAAATTAATAGTCTTCAAAGAATCTTGATATCCTCTAATTAAATCTTGGAGAGCTTTGACAAAGATTAGTATACTATGTGAAGATGGTGGAAAATTATTACGTTTCTTATAATCTTGTATAGGGCTTGGTATGGATATTCATCTAACTGAATTTCTTCACCAAATTTATAGATAGTTGAACTCCTTATATTAAAGACAGTAAGATACTGTAATTACCGGTAATTAAAAAGGATTTGATTAATTCCATAAACCAAGCATATTTTACATTAAACTTGGTTACTAACAATTCTAGGCACTTATTCAAATCATCATCGTCATCAGCACTAATCATTTCATCGTCATCTGCCTTTAAATGTAGAGATGTATAAATATTTTAAGTGGGAAATGAAAAGCTGATTTATCTACATTACAAAACCATTAGACATATTACTACTAAAACAGACGCTTCATAAGAATATGATTTTTTATAAAGACGGGATTATAATAATTATCATTTTGTTCATAAGATGTTTTTGAATGTAGTTGAAAGCTAACAATAAAAATTATGTCCATTTTATATTATATATATTATAAATGTTAGAAGATGAAATTTATATATATATATATATATATATATATATATATATATATATATATATATATATATATATCGCCAACACATGTCTAGCTGGCAACATACCAGAGACCATACGGCCTCTCTTTTTTGGCGCTACCCTCTGTGCCCTGAGGAAAAAAGATGGAGGAATCAGACCGATAGCTGTGGGCAATTCACTCCGGCGTCTCGTCGCTAAGGCTGCTGCTAAAGCAGTTAGTCAGGCAGCAGCCGACATGCTGAAGCCAAAACAGCTTGGGTTTGGCATTCCCCAAGGGTGTGAGGCAGCGGCTCATGCAGCTAGAGCTTACATTGCCAACATTACGGATGAAAAAGCTCTGATAAAGCTGGACTTCAAAAATGCCTTCAATCTGGTTAGAAGGGATGCAGTACTCAATGCGGTTCATCGCCTTTTTCCTTCCCTCTACCCGTTTGTAAACTCATGCTACAGCAAGAATCTAACTCTGCTCTTTGGGGAACATGAAATCGAATCACAAGAAGGTGTCCAACAGGGTGACCCCCTTGCTCCTTTTCTTTTCTGCCTAGTCATCAAGGAAGTCACCGATAACCTGTCCAGTGAGCTCAACATTTGGTTCTTAGACGATGGTACTCTAGCCGGCTCCCCAGACGCACTCTTGGACGACATAAGAATAATTCAGGAGCAAGGAGCAAGTCTAGGACTCACCCTGAACCCTTCCAAGTGCGAAATAACCTCCACCAACCAGCACATAATAGAGCAAATAAAGGTTGTTTTGCCTGACATTCATACAACCAACCCTGAGGACAGCACACTCCTAGGTGCTCCTCTTGGAAGGAATGCCATCGACGAGGTCCTTGGTAAGAAGATCACTGACCTGAAGAGAATGAACGAGAGGATTGAAGACATCGATGCTCATGATGCACTTTACCTCATCACCAGATGCTTGTCCCTCCCCAGGCTGACCTACTTTCTAAGATGTTCGCCATCTTTCAACAATATTAAATTAGAAGAGTACGACAGCTTGCTGAAATCAACACTAGAAAAAGCCCTCAATCTTTCCCTCAGCAACTCGCAGTGGAAACAGGCCTCCCTTCCTGTCAGACTCGGGGGCCTTGGCGTGCGCACAGCAACACAAATTGCTGTACCAGCGTTCCTGTCCTCTTCAGTGGGGTCTGACAACTTGGTGAAGGAAATCCTACCTGAGCACCTAGTTCAACAGGCAGGGGTACATGATCCCAGCTTCACAGACTGCACAACCAAATGGGTCTCTCTCGCAGGACCAGCACCCCAACCACTGCCTTCTGAAGCCCATAAGCAATCCAGCTGGGATCGCCCCATTGCCGACCAAGAAGCTGCGACTTTGCTAGAAGCTGCGACAACACCACATGACACTGCCCGACTTAGAGCAGTAGCAGCTCCCCATGCAGGTGATTTCCTATTAGCAATCCCAATGTCAGCAACCGGCACTCGTCTCACACCGCAGGCCCTTCGAATTGCCGTGGCTCTCCGTCTCGCTGCCCCAATCCACACCGAATACAGGTGTATTTGCGGCGAGGCAGAGGCCGACAGGTACGGACGGCATGGCCTTCTCTGCCAAAGGACAGGAGGATGGCATGCAAGACACGGCGAGGTCAATGACATTATTAAGAGAAGCCTTACCACAGCCGGCTGTCCAGCAGAGAGAGAGCCCCGGTACCTAATGTCCCACAACTCTAATGAGCCTGTCGGTCGCCCAGATGGAATCACGGTGAACCCCTGGAAGAATGGTAGACAGTTGGTGTGGGACTACACTTGCGTCTCAACTTTAGCCAATACCTATGTTGACTTCAGTGCTACTCAAGCAGGAGGAGCTGCCAATCACCGGGAAGCGGCCAAGTCACGTAAATACAGAGACCTTGAGCACCACTACAATTTTGTCCCCATTGCCTCAGAGACACTTGGTGCCTGGGGTAAAAGTGCTGCTAGCTTTTTGAAGGAGTTGGGGTCTAAGCTAATCGAAACAACTAGAGACCCTAGAGCTGCCAGTTTCCTTTTTCAGCGCCTCAGTGTGGCAATCCAGAGAGGAAATGCTCACTGCATCCATGGTTCCTGCCCGCCATCTGAGGAGCTGGAGGAGCTTTTCAACTTGTGACAAGCAGCCTTGTACCCTGCATGTAATCAATACTGTAACTTTTTTGTGTAATGACATTTTCAAATAAAGTTAGATAAATATACACACATACCAAAAGAATAGGGGTGGTAGGAGAAGAAAATATCAAAGTGTTCAGTGAGGATCCACAAGGTCTTCTCTGAGTACTCTTTATTTTCTTCTCCGAGGCTATGGGTCCCTACACTTGCACCAGAGGTGGTACCCCTTCTAGGTTAAAAAAAAAAAAAAAAAAAAAAAAAAAAAAATATATATATATATATATATATATATATATATATATATATATATATATATATATATATATATATATATATATATATATATATATATATATTATATATTTTTTATTATATATAAACGATTCGATTCTTATTATTATTATTATTATTATTATCATTATTATTATTAATAATATTATTATTAATATTATTATCTGCCATATTAGTCATAGGAGTATCAATAGTAATAGTTGTACCAATATTATCAATAGGGTTATTTGTAATTGTATTAGTAGGTATATTATTATTCTTATTCTTATTCTTATTATTATTAGTAGTAGTATTAGTATTAGTATTGTTATTATTATTAGATATTGATAGAGAATTATTATTTATGGTTGGTGAAGCTTCTTTAGATGCCAATGGGTAAGTGTGATCTTCCAAATTAGATATTGTATTTACATTCATAAGACGATAACGTTGTCGTAGGGCCATTCGTGCATTGCTACCCCAGTGAATACTTTCATCATTTGTAAGTAATTGGTTAACTTCACCAACGCCACCCTCACCACTAAATTCTTCATCTTCTTCATTTCCACCTTCCATAATTATTTCACCTTGATTAATATAACTTTTTAAAAATTCCTTAACGTTTGAATGTCCTAAAATTTCACTAATAATTTTAAAAGGTAAAATATGATTCTTACCTAATTGTCTTGAAAGACTGTTAAAAGTACGTGTAGCAAAATCAGCTCTGAGTGAATGGAGACCTGCTCCTTTTAAATCTTCTTGAACACTATATTCTTCATCAGGAGATAATTTCTGATTTCTTTCTTTAGCAACTTTCCAAAGATAACTTTTAAAAACTTTATGTGTACTCTGGTAACTAGAATCAAAAATAGGTTTATCCAAATGATCAGCTATATTTGTCCCAGGATACTTTAGTAGAGTTAATCGTAACATCTTCTTATTTGCGTAGGGAATGAGGTATTGAATAAAAAAGGTGGAAGCCCCTCCTTTTAATAGGGGAATGTTGCGATCCTTACCGTGTTTACTATATACTACTGGCAAAACTACAGTTTGAGTGGCTGGGTAATATGCATCTACAACATTACGATAAGTTACATTGTTGGCTTCTTTGGCTCGAAGACCTGTATGGTATATAAGTAAAATTTTGTAAGCATGTTCAGAATGACAAAAATTCCATATTCTAGCAACCGTCTGAGCGATCAAACGGCTATCTAAAATAGGCTTATTGTTACGGCGTAATTTATCAGATGTACGAGGAAGACGCATTTCTTGTCCAAGAATGGGACCTACGATGTACTTGTTTAGTGTTCGAACATTGGTTAGACGCGTCATAAATTTTAAATTGGCATCCCGATTCAAATACACATTATATTTATTTATCAAATCTGGTGTAACCGGTGCCTCCCAACCAACTTGCTGAAGCTTAAAACGGCCAAATTTTTCCAACGTACATTTGTAATTCTTCAAACTAGATGGGTTAAGTAATAAACGTTTTTTGCGCCTTTGTAGTGTGGATATAGGAGGAGAAGATTGTTGTTTATTTGTTTCTTCGTCCTCATTTTCGACATATGTTATAATTTCTCGTTGCGTATGTGGATTAAAAATAGGACGATTAAGTTCCTGTTTTATACACTCCAAATCACTTTTGTTTAGATATTTACTAAATATTTGATCAATAACATGCTCATCCATTTTTTATATATATTTACCAAAAATTTTATATTAGAGGGGGTAAGTATATGTGTATTAGAGGTATAGTAATGAATAAGAATATATATGTGCTGAAGCACAATATAATACTTGTATAATTTACATAAGTTAAGCTTACAGGCACAGAAAACATTTCACCCATATATTTGTTATAATTATTTGTTATAATTTCTTTGATTTGAGCAATTTTATCTAAACAAGAAAGACTAGGATTATTAATATTATTATTATTATTATTATTATTATTATTATTATTGTTAGTGTTGTTGTTAATATTAATCATTTTGCTATTGATTTTCCCTGCAGTTATCTGACGTTGAGACTTCCAAATTTGTCGTACATCTTTGCTTATATTATCATAAATAAGCTTTTCTAAATCAGGAATAATATAGAGATAATATACAGATACAATTTGTTGAAGTTTTTCTTTACGCAAATCAATACTAAACATGCTATTTAATGATATACCGACTAAACTAAAAATTAGACTATAATTTTGTGATGGTAATAAATAGATAGAAATATAGAGGCTATATTAAATATATTCATAATTTTAGAACATAACGAATATAATCGAGATATAGAACAAAAATTTTCATAATTTTTATAAATTTTATCAATTTCTTCAATATATTGTTCAATTATTAAATTATCTAATTCTAAAAGTATGTTATTTTCATGTTGTAAGCAGTTATTACTACTCATTGTGGTTATTTTTTTATTATTTAAAAAAATACAATGTTGGATATATCCAATACAAAAATTTACTATTGTTTACAATGTTCAGGATTTTTCTATTGGATTCTTAATATTCCCATCGAGTATAAATATTGCCCCAAGTGTTTGTCAACAGCCACAATTAATGTCTACATTCAAGATGCCAAGTTCTTATTGGATGCGTCAATTACTGATGAAATTTGCAAACGAGGAACTACTAATAAAGAATTTAAAGTTTATGAATGTATTAAACACTCAGATTATACCTCATTTATGGAACAAAGTTCCCAATCTGGAAGAAGAATGTTTTCTCTTATTCTCATCCCCCCCTGTAGCACCTGAGGGTAGATTAAGATTTCCACAGAATGTGGTAACACANTTAGCCGTGAGCGTCAACCGGGCATGAATGTTTACGATGTTTTTATGTTTGCCAACCCCCTAATTTTTATTCGTGGTTTTTTTTTGTATCATTGTGACCGCAATAAAATTCCCTTCACGGACATATGCATATAAATGTAGAATCATGTTCGCGACCTACCAGCAAGAGTGTGGAAAGTGGCTGAAGTATTACCTCTACCTGACGGCAGATCGGCGAAACAGGCGAAACACTTTTGAAAAGTCTTATTCTTTTCACTGTCCTGACGTCAATTTTCGATGTACGTACTTAATTTTTATACCAATATGTTCGCAATAGAATGTTCTAGAAGAACATATGTATAAAATGTCACACAAGGATGCGTGTGACCGGCAACAAATAAAAAACTTCGTTGATTACACTGGTCATGTCAACATTTTACAATAGTTTTACCACGAAGATACAAGCTAACTCCGTTTTCAATAATAGGCTATGTGACTATTAGAAAAAACGAAAATTTAATGGTAAACATGCTTAAATTATCCCCAAGTCGATCGGATAAGAAATGGATTTTATAGAAATATTTCTTTTCCAATGCCGCTTGAGGTGCATTCAAGAGATAAATATATGTCCTGCTCAAGTGACATATGGTGCTAAATTGTGCGCAATTTAAAGGCGCTCATTTTAAAACCACTACCAGATTGATCTGATAAAATTTAAATTTTTAACAAATATTTATATTAAGTGACGCAGATGGCGTCGTTGGAACCTATTCAGTAGAAAAATGTGTGACGCGAGTGTCGTCTGTGGAACGTGAAAGTGTTAAAAATCATGTTTATTGACGTTAAATACTGTGGATATTTCTGGAGAGCAATGTCTTTAATTTGTTCAGAAACATTTTTAAATAATTGAAAGAAGTCTTTAACATAAGAGTGATCCGATAATATATTTGTACCAAAGTGATCATATTTAAAATATTTCTCAATTCTTCATCGTCCATATCCGCTAGATTTTGATTACCAAATTCATAAATAAATTTAGACATTTCATCATCATTGTTTTTAGGAGAACATTTTTGTTGAATGTATATTTTCAATAGATATCGTCGTAATTCTGTATTATTCTTTTTCATTTTAGAATTAAATACATGACTGTATAAACTACCTCTATCGTTTTGGGGGAAATGTGATAAAGATTGTGGTCTAGGAGATGATGGTAGTGGAGGAGACGAAAATGGCAAATCTGTTAATTCTGGTTGTTTTTGTGGTTCCATTTCAGGTTTAGGTCCTGGTTGAACAAGTTCAAGTATGTGTTCGGTTTCAGGTTCGGGTTCGGGTTCATCACGTTCAGGTTCAGGTTCTGGTTCTGGTTCTGGTGGTTCAGGTTCTGGTGGTTCAGGTTCTGGTTGGGGTTGGGGTTCTAAAGAAATTTGTGAAAATAAAGGTAATGACGATATTGATTCTGAAGACAGTATTTTTGAATAATCATCAGATGATGTAGGTAAATATAAATTATTATTAATAATAGATTCCATTTTTATTTACTAAGGTAATAAATGTACATTATATATTTCATCAAACCCCAAAAATATCATAATATTTTGAATGAAATTAGAATCTCGATGGTTGATCGATTTTTTCGTCATAATAAGTTTAGAAAATTGACTAGTTTGCCATTTAATTAATTTATATTTATCCATATTTTTCCTTTGACAATCTATTAGTTTTACTGTCACATAAATCCCATTTTCATTTCTATAACATTCCCAATGAAAATTTTCTGGATAAATCATACTGAGTAGTAGCGTTTGTAGTTTGAATTCAACTTCACGTCCAGCCATAAATTGACAGAGGCGATCATTGTGATTTGGATTACATTTAATATATTCTTTATATTCGGTTGAATATAGATCTTGACTGGCGGATAAAAACATGAGAATGAGGCGATTTATTTCATTTAATAAACATGCACACGTTGAATTACTTTTGGTGGTTTTGAAATGTAAAGGACAATGTAAATGTCTACAATCTGGGTTCTTTTTACTATCTGAATAAAAATTAATAGTCTTCAAAGAATCTTGATATCCTCTAATTAAATTCTTGGAGAGCATTTGACAAAGATTAGTTATACTATGTGAAGATGGTGGAAAATTATTATGTTTCTTATAATCTTGTATAGGGCTTGGTATGGAATATTCATCTAACTGAATTTCTTCACCAAATTTATAGATAGTTGAACTCCTTATATTAAAGACAGTAAGATACTGTAATACCGGTAATTTAAAAAGGATTTGATTAATTCCATAAACCCAAGCATATTTTACATTAAACTTGGTTACTAACAATTCTAGGCACTTATTCAAATCATCATCGTCATCATCACTAATCATTTCATCGTCATCTGCCTTTAAATGTAGAGATGTATAAATATTTTTAAGTGGGAAATGAAAAGCTGATTTATCTACATTACAAAAACCATTAGACATATTTACTACTAAAACAGACGCTTCATAAAGAATATGATTTTTATAAAGACGGGGATTATAATAATTATCATTTTGTTCATAAGATGTTTTTTGAATGTAGTTGAAAGCTAACAATAAACAATTATTGTCCATTTTTTATATATATATATATTATAAATGTTAGAAGATTGAAATTTATATATATATATATATATATATATATATTTATTTATTTATTTATATATTTTTTTATTATATATAAACGATTCGATTATTATTATTATTATTATTATTATTATTAATATTATTATCATTATTATTATTAATAATATTATTATTAATATTATTATCTGCCATATTAGTCATAGGAGTATCAATAGTAATAGTTGTACCAATATTATCAATAGGGTTATTTGTAATTGTATTAGTAGGTATATTATTATTCTTATTCTTATTCTTATTATTATTATTATTATTAGTATTAGTATTAGTATTGTTATTATTATTAGATATTGATAGAGAATTATTATTTATGGTTGGTGAAGCTTCTTTAGATGCCAATGGGTAAGCGTGATCTTCCAAATTAGATATTGTATTTACATTCATATGACGATAACGTTGTCGTAGGGCCATTCGTGCATTGCTACCCCAGTGAATACTTTCATCATTTGTAAGTAATTGGTTAACTTCACCAACGCCACCCTCACCACTAAATTCTTCATCTTCTTCATTTCCACCTTCCATAATTATTTCACCTTGATTAATATAACTTTTTAAAAATTCCTTAACGTTTGAATGTCCTAAAATTTCACTAATAATTTTAAAAGGTAAAATATGATTCTTACCTAATTGTCTTGAAAGACTGTTAAAAGTACGTGTAGCAAAATCAGCTCTGAGTGAATGGAGACCTGCTCCTTTTAAATCTTCTTGAACACTATATTCTTCATCAGGAGATAATTTCTGATTTCTTTCTTTAGCAACTTTCCAAAGATAACTTTTAAAAACTTTATGTGTACTCTGGTAA
>WNGS01006030.1:53416-82267 GCA_020271785.1 Procambarus virginalis | reverse complement strand
CCACTTGTCTGGTCATCCTGCCTTGCTTGCAACTGCATGCGACCTATGCGTTCAGTACTTTCTCGTTCTGCTGATCAGTCCAGCGTTTGTTTTCTCTCTCTTGCTGATCAGTCCACAGTTTACTTTCTCTGTCCTGCTGATCAGTCCAGAGTTTCATAGCTTGCTCTGCTACTTTATTCCCTTCGAATCCCAACTCCCTAACTTGGTTACGGTATTCCTCTAAGGTGAATAATTGCGAGCCTGTAATACCTACTCTTTGAGTTGGTGTCGTCCACAAGGACCTTTGGGCCGAGATTCTTCCCCATAGAATCCCCCCAACGGAGTATTGCAAGGGTTAGATTCCCGCGTGACTCCGTTTTCTTCCGCAGTGCGCGTGATTCTAGTGACATCATTCTCGGTGACGTCACCCACAGGGGTCTCTACCTCCAAGTTGTCTCTCACTGGGGTCTCTCCCACTGTGTTATCTCTCACTGGGGTCTCACCACCGATAGCTTCATCCAGTGTGATGAGACTCGTGCACGCCACCTCAGCACTACCCTGCATGTGTGCTTGTAGCATCACCTCTTCCACGGCCCTCATGTGCTGTTCCACTCGTTCCTTACACTCTTGTTCAGTAAGAGTGTTGTAGTTGTCAGGACTACGAGCGGTCAAGGCCAGGTGAAGATGCAGGTAGCGCTGTTTGTACTCTACACACTCAGACATACTGGTGGTGTGTGTACCTAACAGGGTGTTAAACATCCTCTGAATACTGCTCGTCACTTTTGAATTTTCAGGGAAAATTTAAGTGCGAAATTTTACTGTATAACCTAGCTCATAGGTTCCAACTAAGCCTAAAACGTTGGGCGCCAGATGTGGGATGTTTTTTTTTTTTTTGCCGTCACGACTGCAATGCATATGTCGCCAATGTACATGTGGCAGACGCTTCACGAAGCTGTCGGAATTAGCAAAATAGAAAATACGAGAGCAACCGTACAGGGCCTGGGAGCAAGGTCGAGTTAGAGTCCTTGTGGGTCTCTTCTCAGACTAGCCTCACCTGGTCCTGCTCCACGTTGGTCGTTGGAATCTCCTCAATGATGTAACACTTTAAGGGACTCCTAGGGTCCTCATCAAAGTTATAGTTTAGTGACTTACAGGCAACTCGGTGTTGAAGACACCTAGAGCTGAAGGCTGGAGTAATATTAGCAGTATTCAGAAGTGGTTCAACGGAAACACCGCATAAAGCTTAACAGTAGTTTATTTACTAACTTAACCACTAATACACAGGGTGCTTGATTTACTTTTGATTGGCGTCAGCAAAGCTATGGTTGCATTAGCGAGACTCTTGACGTCTGGCTAATCGACTCGTATCCACTCGTGGAGAAACACCTAACTTAACACAGTTGACAGCCAATCATTAACACGGCAACCTAACTGCCGGTATGCAAAGGGATCACAAGAGTTCCAACCGGATACTCGGTAATGATGATATGCAATAAACACAATAATAATAACACAATAACTAAATGTGTGGTGTATGTGAAGCTCACATTCACAGACGAGTGAAATGCAGTGATACCACACAGATAAACACGCATTCACCGTCGATTCACCTATAACCTGTGACAGGTATAAGAAGGTGAGAACTGTGGTTGATCCCTCAGATCAACACAGACACAATAAACAATGACAAGATCTTGTACTTACAGATAAGGTACCTTTCCTTACGCACTCACTCAGACTCGTTTATACAAGCACTCGTAGGTGGCCTGATAGCTGGTTTCGCTCGTAGACACGGAGGGTACTTGCAGTATCTTGAGATGATTTCGTGAGTAAAGCGTGCTGTATGCTTAACAGACAGACACACGCGCACACACTGGCCCTGACGGTGCGTGAGGTGGTGACGTCACGTAGGAGTGAGGGCGGCGGCGGCTGGCGGCGGCTGGCGGCGGGCGCTCGAGGCGGCGGCTGGCAGCGGCTGGCGGCGGTACCATGCACTACACTGTACACTGTGGTACAGGTACACTGTGGTAATGTCACACACAGATTACTTAGGCGGCGGCACTGCCTTAGTTCACTCTAGGTCACTCACGACGATCTTTGTCACCAGGGGTTACCTGATACCAGTCTGTTTCGCTCTGGAGATTTGTCACTTTAGGCTTCTAAACAATATATTCCCACTCGTGATTCTGGCGAGTGTGTGGTATATCGCAAAGACGCTGAGTTAACTTGACGGTGAGGGATAGACGGTGATCAGTCTATTGGCCGGTAGAACAGAACACGTCCTCTTCGTATGGTCTCTCTCACGTGAATGAGTTTGCAAGGGTGCCGGGCATCTCGTGGCACACAACACAAAAGAAGTTACAATTTGACCAATAACATTGCAGCAAATGAGCGGGAACCAATCATATTAGCTCGTTCGATGAGCAGTAGCAGGAGTGACGTCATGAACACGTCATAGCTGTTATTCCGATCGCGCCGGTTGACCCCAGAGGTCAGACGCTGCTGGCGCCTTCCCCTCTGTCTCAGCGGGCACCAGCCATGTACTCACTGACCCTTTGGTAGCAAGTATACTTAGCTCCCTGTATCTACTTCCTGCCTAGACATACGGCGGCCTACGTATTTTAACAGTGTTCCTGGTTAAGTGGGCATTCTGGAGATACCCAACATGCTAGGTCACTATCCAGGATTAAGAGAGATAGGCTTTGTGCACGAAGATCTGTGCACTGCAATGCCATTCAAGTCAGCTGTGGGAGGATCTTGGGAGACATACTCCTACACTGGTACTGGTGAGTGTGACAGTGTCTGGTACTGGTGAGTGTGACAGTGTCTGGTACTGGTGAGTGTGACAGTGTCAGGTACTGGTGAGTGTGACAGTGTCAGGTACTGGTGAGTGTGACAGTGTCTGGTACTGGTGAGTGTGAGTGTCTGGTACTGGTGAGTGTGACAGTGTCAGGTACTGGTGAGTGTGACAGTGTCTGGTACTGGTGAGTGTGACAGTGTCAGGTACTGGTGAGTGTGACAGTGTCTGGTACTGGTGAGTGTGAGTGTCTGGTACTGGTGAGTGTGACAGTGTCTGGTACTGGTGATTGTGACAGTGTCTGGTACTGGTGAGTGTGACAGTGTCTGGTACTGGTGAGTGTGACAGTGTCAGGTACTGGTGAGTGTGACAGTGTCAGGTACTGGTGAGTGTGACAGTGTCTGGTACTGGTGAGTGTGGCAGTGTCTGGTACTGGTGAGTGTAACAGTGTCAGGTACAGATGAATGTGACAGTGTCTGGTACTGGTGAGTGTGACAGTGTCTGGTACTGGTGAGTGTGACAGTGTCAGATACTGGTGAGTGTGACAGTGTCTGGTACTGGTGAGTGTGACAGTGTCAGATACTGGTGAGTGTGACAGTGTCTGGTACTGGTGAGTGTGACAGTGTCTGGTACTGGTGAGTGTGACAGTGTCTGGTACTGGTGAGTGTGACAGTGTCATACTGGTGAGTGTGACAGTGTCTGGTACTGGTGAGTGTGACAGTGTCAGGTACTGGTGAGTGTGACAGTGTCTGGTACTGGTGAGTGTGACAGTGTCAGATACTGGTGAGTGTGACAGTGTCTGGTACTGGTGAGTGTGACAGTGTCAGGTACTGGTGAGTGTGACAGTGTCTGGTACTGGTGAGTGTGACAGTGTCAGGTACTGGTGAGTGTGACAGTGTCTGGTACTGGTGAGTGTGACAGTGTCTGGTACTGGTGAGTGTGACAGTGTCTGGTACTGGTGAGTGTGACAGTGTCACATACTGGTGAGTGTGACAGTGTCTGGTACTGGTGAGTGTGACAGTGTCAGGTACTGGTGAGTGTGACAGTGTCAGGTACTGGTGAGTGTGACAGTGTCTGGTACTGGTGAGTGTGAGTGTCTGGTACTGGTGAGTGTGACAGTGTCAGGTAATGGTGAGTGTGACAGTGTCAGGTACTGGTGAGTGTGACAGTGTCAGGTACTGGTGAGTGTGACAGTGTCTGGTACTGGTGAGTGTGAGTGTCTGGTACTGGTGAGTGTGACAGTGTCTGGTACTGGTGAGTGTGACAGTGTCTGGTACTGGTGAGTGTGACAGTGTCACATACTGGTGAGTGTGACAGTGTCAGGTACTGGTGAGTGTGACAGTGTCTGGTACTGGTGAGTGTGAGTGTCTGGTACTGGTGAGTGTGACAGTGTCAGGTACTGGTGAGTGTGACAGTGTCAGGTACTGGTGAGTGTGACAGTGTCAGGTACTGGTGAGTGTGACAGTGTCTGGTACTGGTGAGTGTGAGTGTCTGGTACTGGTGAGTGTGACAGTGTCTGGTACTGGTGAGTGTGACAGTGTCTGGTACTGGTGAGTGTGACAGTGTCACATACTGGTGAGTGTGACAGTGTCTGGTACTGGTGAGTGTGACAGTGTCTGATACTGGTGAGTGTGACAGTGTCAGGTACTGGTGAGTGTGACAGTGTCAGGTACTGGTGAGTGTGACAGTGTCTGGTACTGGTGAGTGTGTGTCTGGTACTGGTGAGTGTGACAGTGTCAGGTACTGGTGAGTGTGACAGTGTCAGGTACTGGTGAGTGTGACAGTGTCAGGTACTGGTGAGTGTGACAGTGTCTGGTACTGGTGAGTGTGACAGTGTCTGGTACTGGTGAGTGTGACAGTGTCTGGTACTGGTGAGTGTGACAGTGTCTGGTACTGGTGAGTGTGACAGTGTCAGTACTGGTGAGTGTGACAGTGTCAGGTACTGGTGAGTGTGACAGTGTCAGGTACTGGTGAGTGTGACAGTGTCTGGTACTGGTGAGTGTGACAGTGTCTGGTACTGGTGAGTGTGACAGTGTCAGGTACTGGTGAGTGTGACAGTGTCTGGTACTGGTGAGTGTGACAGTGTCTGGTACTGGTGAGTGTGACAGTGTCAGGTACTGGTGAGTGTGACAGTGTCTGGTACTGGTGAGTGTGACAGTGTCAGGTACTGGTGAGTGTGACAGTGTCTGGTACTGGTGAGTGTGACAGTGTCAGGTACTGGTGAGTGTGACAGTGTCAGGTACTGGTGAGTGTGACAGTGTCTGGTACTGGTGAGTGTGACAGTGTCTGGTACTGGTGAGTGTGACAGTGTCTGGTACTGGTGAGTGTGACAGTGTCTGGTACTGGTGAGTGTGACAGTGTCTGGTACTGGTGAGTGTGACAGTGTCTGGTACTGGTGAGTGTGACAGTGTCAGGTACTGGTGAGTGTGACAGTGTCAGGTACTGGTGAGTGTGACAGTGTCTGGTACTGGTGAGTGTGACAGTGTCTGGTACTGGTGAGTGTGACAGTGTCAGGTACTGGTGAGTGTGACAGTGTCTGGTACTGGTGAGTGTGACAGTGTCTGGTACTGGTGAGTGTGACAGTGTCTGGTACTGGTGAGTGTGACAGTGTCAGGTACTGGTGAGTGTGACAGTGTCTGGTACTGGTGAGTGTGACAGTGTCTGGTACTGGTGAGTGTGACAGTGTCAGGTACTGGTGAGTGTGACAGTGTCTGGTACTGGTGAGTGTGACAGTGTCAGGTACTGGTGAGTGTGACAGTGTCTGGTACTGGTGAGTGTGACAGTGTCTGGTACTGGTGAGTGTGACAGTGTCTGGTACTGGTGAGTGTGACAGTGTCTGGTACTGGTGAGTGTGACAGTGTCAGGTACTGGTGAGTGTGACAGTGTCAGGTACTGGTGAGTGTGACAGTGTCAGGTACTGGTGAGTGTGACAGTGTCAGGTACTGGTGAGTGTGACAGTGTCAGGTACTGGTGAGTGTGACAGTGTCAGGTACTGGTGAGTGTGACAGTGTCTGGTACTGGTGAGTGTGACAGTGTCTGGTACTGGTGAGTGTGACAGTGTCTGGTACTGGTGAGTGTGACAGTGTCAGGTACTGGTGAGTGTGACAGTGTCTGGTACTGGTGAGTGTGACAGTGTCTGGTACTGGTGAGTGTGACAGTGTCTGGTACTGGTGAGTGTGACAGTGTCTGGTACTGGTGAGTGTGACAGTGTCTGGTACTGGTGAGTGTGACAGTGTCAGGTACTGGTGAGTGTGACAGTGTCTGGTACTGGTGAGTGTGACAGTGTCTGGTACTGGTGAGTGTGACAGTGTCAGGTACTGGTGAGTGTGACAGTGTCTGGTACTGGTGAGTGTGACAGTGTCTGGTACTGGTGAGTGTGACAGTGTCAGGTACTGGTGAGTGTGACAGTGTCAGGTACTGGTGAGTGTGACAGTGTCTGGTACTGGTGAGTGTGACAGTGTCTGGTACTGGTGAGTGTGACAGTGTCAGGTACTGGTGAGTGTGACAGTGTCTGGTACTGGTGAGTGTGACAGTGTCTGGTACTGGTGAGTGTGACAGTGTCAGGTACTGGTGAGTGTGACAGTGTCTGGTACTGGTGAGTGTGACAGTGTCTGGTACTGGTGAGTGTGACAGTGTCTGGTACTGGTGAGTGTGACAGTGTCAGGTACTGGTGAGTGTGACAGTGTCAGGTACTGGTGAGTGTGACAGTGTCTGGTACTGGTGAGTGTGACAGTGTCTGGTACTGGTGAGTGTGACAGTGTCAGGTACTGGTGAGTGTGACAGTGTCAGGTACTGGTGAGTGTGACAGTGTCTGGTACTGGTGAGTGTGACAGTGTCTGGTACTGGTGAGTGTGACAGTGTCAGGTACTGGTGAGTGTGACAGTGTCAGGTACTGGTGAGTGTGACAGTGTCTGGTACTGGTGAGTGTGACAGTGTCTGGTACTGGTGAGTGTGACAGTGTCAGGTACTGGTGAGTGTGACAGTGTCAGGTACTGGTGAGTGTGACAGTGTCTGGTACTGGTGAGTGTGACAGTGTCTGGTACTGGTGAGTGTGACAGTGTCAGGTACTGGTGAGTGTGACAGTGTCAGGTACTGGTGAGTGTGACAGTGTCTGGTACTGGTGAGTGTGACAGTGTCAGGTACTGGTGAGTGTGACAGTGTCTGGTACTGGTGAGTGTGACAGTGTCTGGTACTGGTGAGTGTGACAGTGTCAGGTACTGGTGAGTGTGACAGTGTCAGGTACTGGTGAGTGTGACAGTGTCTGGTACTGGTGAGTGTGACAGTGTCTGGTACTGGTGAGTGTGACAGTGTCAGGTACTGGTGAGTGTGACAGTGTCTGGTACTGGTGAGTGTGACAGTGTCAGGTACTGGTGAGTGTGACAGTGTCTGGTACTGGTGAGTGTGACAGTGTCTGGTACTGGTGAGTGTGACAGTGTCTGGTACTGGTGAGTGTGACAGTGTCAGGTACTGGTGAGTGTGACAGTGTCTGGTACTGGTGAGTGTGACAGTGTCTGGTACTGGTGAGTGTGACAGTGTCAGGTACTGGTGAGTGTGACAGTGTCTGGTACTGGTGAGTGTGACAGTGTCAGGTACTGGTGAGTGTGACAGTGTCAGGTACTGGTGAGTGTGACAGTGTCAGGTACTGGTGAGTGTGACAGTGTCAGGTACTGGTGAGTGTGACAGTGTCTGGTACTGGTGAGTGTGACAGTGTCTGGTACTGGTGAGTGTGACAGTGTCAGGTACTGGTGAGTGTGACAGTGTCTGGTACTGGTGAGTGTGACAGTGTCTGGTACTGGTGAGTGTGACAGTGTCAGGTACTGGTGAGTGTGACAGTGTCTGGTACTGGTGAGTGTGACAGTGTCTGGTACTGGTGAGTGTGACAGTGTCTGGTACTGGTGAGTGTGACAGTGTCAGGTACTGGTGAGTGTGACAGTGTCAGGTACTGGTGAGTGTGACAGTGTCTGGTACTGGTGAGTGTGACAGTGTCTGGTACTGGTGAGTGTGACAGTGTCAGGTACTGGTGAGTGTGACAGTGTCAGGTACTGGTGAGTGTGACAGTGTCTGGTACTGGTGAGTGTGACAGTGTCTGGTACTGGTGAGTGTGACAGTGTCTGGTACTGGTGAGTGTGACAGTGTCTGGTACTGGTGAGTGTGACAGTGTCAGGTACTGGTGAGTGTGACAGTGTCTGGTACTGGTGAGTGTGACAGTGTCTGGTACTGGTGAGTGTGACAGTGTCTGGTACTGGTGAGTGTGACAGTGTCAGGTACTGGTGAGTGTGACAGTGTCTGGTACTGGTGAGTGTGACAGTGTCTGGTACTGGTGAGTGTGACAGTGTCAGGTACTGGTGAGTGTGACAGTGTCTGGTACTGGTGAGTGTGACAGTGTCTGGTACTGGTGAGTGTGACAGTGTCTGGTACTGGTGAGTGTGACAGTGTCAGGTACTGGTGAGTGTGACAGTGTCTGGTACTGGTGAGTGTGACAGTGTCAGGTACTGGTGAGTGTGACAGTGTCTGGTACTGGTGAGTGTGACAGTGTCTGGTACTGGTGAGTGTGACAGTGTCTGGTACTGGTGAGTGTGACAGTGTCAGGTACTGGTGAGTGTGACAGTGTCTGGTACTGGTGAGTGTGACAGTGTCTGGTACTGGTGAGTGTGACAGTGTCAGGTACTGGTGAGTGTGACAGTGTCAGGTACTGGTGAGTGTGACAGTGTCTGGTACTGGTGAGTGTGACAGTGTCAGGTACTGGTGAGTGTGACAGTGTCTGGTACTGGTGAGTGTGACAGTGTCTGGTACTGGTGAGTGTGACAGTGTCTGGTACTGGTGAGTGTGACAGTGTCTGGTACTGGTGAGTGTGACAGTGTCAGGTACTGGTGAGTGTGACAGTGTCAGGTACTGGTGAGTGTGACAGTGTCTGGTACTGGTGAGTGTGACAGTGTCTGGTACTGGTGAGTGTGACAGTGTCAGGTACTGGTGAGTGTGACAGTGTCAGGTACTGGTGAGTGTGACAGTGTCTGGTACTGGTGAGTGTGACAGTGTCTGGTACTGGTGAGTGTGACAGTGTCAGGTACTGGTGAGTGTGACAGTGTCAGGTACTGGTGAGTGTGACAGTGTCTGGTACTGGTGAGTGTGACAGTGTCTGGTACTGGTGAGTGTGACAGTGTCTGGTACTGGTGAGTGTGACAGTGTCTGGTACTGGTGAGTGTGACAGTGTCAGGTACTGGTGAGTGTGACAGTGTCAGGTACTGGTGAGTGTGACAGTGTCTGGTACTGGTGAGTGTGACAGTGTCAGGTACTGGTGAGTGTGACAGTGTCAGGTACTGGTGAGTGTGACAGTGTCTGGTACTGGTGAGTGTGACAGTGTCAGGTACTGGTGAGTGTGACAGTGTCTGGTACTGGTGAGTGTGACAGTGTTGGTACTGGTGAGTGTGACAGTGTCTGGTACTGGTGAGTGTGACAGTGTCAGGTACTGGTGAGTGTGACAGTGTCTGGTACTGGTGAGTGTGACAGTGTCTGGTACTGGTGAGTGTGACAGTGTCAGGTACTGGTGAGTGTGACAGTGTCAGGTACTGGTGAGTGTGACAGTGTCTGGTACTGGTGAGTGTGACAGTGTCAGGTACTGGTGAGTGTGACAGTGTCTGGTACTGGTGAGTGTGGACAGTGTCTGGTACTGGTGAGTGTGACAGTGTCAGGTACTGGTGAGTGTGACAGTGTCAGGTACTGGTGAGTGTGACAGTGTCTGGTACTGGTGAGTGTGACAGTGTCAGGTACTGGTGAGTGTGGCAGTGTTGGTACTGGTGAGTGTGGCAGTGTCTGGTNGTTGTTTTGCCTTCCTTAAATGCATAATTTCCATAGCAGTATTTTGGTCTGGTTTGAAGTGCTCAGTTAATTTGGCTTTGGCAATGTCATAATCTTTGGCACCACCAGTGTCTTTCAGTGTGTCAAAGATGTCACAAACTCGACCACCTGCATAATGAAGTAGAAAGGCACGCTTTCTTTCAGCACTTTTGATGTCAGAAACTATCAACAAATTTTCAAACCTTTTAAGCCATTTGACCCACCTCTGTGACAGGTTTGTCTGGTCACAGTCAGGATCAAATGCTGGAAACTGAGGTATATTTGCCATTTTTACTGTCTAAATGTAAACTTATCACTTAAATGTTCCTCAGATTTCTAAACACTTATGCACTGTATATGTTAGTTAAGAATTCACTGTAATTACTATAATTTTGCAAAGCACACTAGCATTTTAATGTAAAAGTTCACAGCAGTGCACAATACAGCAGCAACTGATTTCTTACCTAGCCCTTGTATACATGTGGTGTTCCTACTCACAGCAGCACAGCAGTTGTTAGCAGTAGGTACAGCAGTTGGCACAGCAGTTGTTGTTTGATGAGCTTACAGCAGCTTGGTGATTGTGGGGATTAGCATACAGGAGTGCATGCTGTTACGGAAATAGTCAACTTGAGGGTTATTTTGAAGACCCAGGTCAATATTGAAATCACCTCCCAGATTTTTTTTTTTAAATATTACATTAGGTACATCTGCATTAGTGCAGCTACCCTAGACTATATGAAGTGGAGTACAGTGTGTCAAGAAAGCTAACTAGTTGATGCTAAGAAATCCCCATCACACAGGATGGTTAGTCATACAGAGGCATGTGATAAGCAGTCTGCACTGGCAGACTCCGGATGCATTTTGAGGATATCATCAACACAAGATTGAATAAGGCAGCAGTGGTAATAAAAGTCCCCATCTCGCAGGATGGTTAGTCACACAGGGCCATATGTTTAATAGCCTGCACTGGCAAATTTTGGGTATACTGTGAGGATATCTTCAAGAATACGAGAGTGGATAAAATAATTGCAAAGCTCCAGGTACCTCATGCCAACTGGTCTGAAAGGTCTAATAACTGGCCATTCAGTGATGTAGTGCGGGAGATCGTGTCGTAGTTCCTGCTCACAGAGTTTGCAACTGGAGTGCTCAGGATTGGGAGATCCGTCACCTGCAGCCACCTGCCACAGGTAACGGTAACCCAACCTGATGTGATTTTTGTTGAGATTGCTATTTATGACAAGATTCCTTCCTTACGTTGTCTGAGAATGAAGCTATGTTGGTATTAGGAAATCTATAGATGGCACCGATAGTCAGGGAGGATTTAAGGGATTTACTGGAGAACTTGGCAAAGGTATATTCACAATAGTCGTCTCTATCACTAATAACACTATTGCAGATGAAGGTATCTTTGTAATATATTGCTGTGCCACTTCCTTTTTTATTAGGCCTGCAGTTATGAATGGCTTTATAACCAGCTAAATTGGAGAGTTGGGTATAGTCATTACTTAGCCAAGTTTCCGTTAAAATGATGAATGATAATTTAGTACCTAGTGCTGTAAGTAGTGCATTTATATCACCAAAATGTTTACCAAGTAACCTAACATTTTGCTTGTAAACTGATAAGCAGGTGCTATTTAGGAGTTTGTTTTTTGCAAGATTTGCTGTGTAATGCCTGCAATAATGATGATCAATGTGCTGATTTGTGTGGATATGGGACAGAAGACTTCGATCAGGATCAATATCAGTAAGCATATAGATACAATAATGTCACGATACAATAAGATAAGCAATTACAGGAACAGTTAAATACTAAATCTGCTGTAAATAAAAAGAAATTATAGCAAAACACAACAATAAACGTAGGTACACAAAAAATAGAAACAGTTTGAAGTAGAGTAAAGATCCCCGTAGATAGCCAGGAAGGATACAGTAGTTAGGTTAAGAGAGAAGAAAAAATCAGTAGACTGACAAGAATAATATTTAGCAAAAATAAAGAGACAAATAATAATTGTAAGTAAAAATAATCTTAAAAATAAATTATTAATAAAGCTTAGTTGTGAATCTATAATTAGTATGAACTTAAGAAAACAAAATGAGCTCAAAATTAATTACAACAAATGATGTATAAATCAAATTACAATTAAATTTACAAATTCTAGGAGGTGATGTCAATATTGACCTGGGTCTACAAAATGATCCTCAAGTTGACTATTTCCGTAAAAGAATGAACTGTATGCTAATCCCCAACAGTATTAACCAAATAATACCACACTCCACACTCTGGTAGTGGTGAGTGTGACAGTGTCAGGTACTGGTGAGTGTGACAGTGTCAGGTACGGGTGAGTGTGACAGTGTCAGGTACTGGTGAGTGTGACAGTGTCTGGTACTGGTGAGTGTGACAGTGTCTGGTACTGGTGAGTGTGACAGTGTCAGGTACTGGTGAGTGAGACAGCGTCAGGTACTGGTGAGTGTGACAGTGTCTGGTACTGGTGAGTGTGACAGTGTCTGGTACTGGTGAGTGTGACAGTGTCAGGTACTGGTGAGTGTGACAGTGTCAGGTACTGGTGAGTGTGACAGTGTCAGGTACTGGTGAGTGTGACAGTGTCAGGTACTGGTGAGTGTGACAGTGTCTGGTACTGGTGAGTGTGACAGTGTCTGGTACTGGTGAGTGTGACAGTGCCAGGTACTGGTGAGTGTGAGTGTCTGTTACTGGTGAGTGACAGTGTCAGGTACTGGTGAGTGTGACAGTGTCTGGTACTGGTGAGTGTGAGTGTCTGGTACTGGTGAGTGTGACAGTGTCAGGTACTGGTGAGTGTGACAGTGTCTGGTACTGGTGAGTGTGACAGTGTCTGGTACTGGTGAGTGTGACAGTGTCTGGTACTGGTGGGTGTGACAGTGTCTGGTACTGGTGAGTGTGACAGTGTCTGGTACTGTGAGTGTGACAGTGTCTGGTACTGGTGAGTGTGACAGTGTCTGGTACTGGTGAGTGTGACAGTGTCTGGTACTGGTGAGTGTGACAGTGTCAGGTACTGGTGAGTGTGACAGTGTCTGGTACTGGTGAGTGTGACAGTGTCAGGTACTGGTGAGTGAGACAGTGTCTGGTACTGGTGAGTGTGACAGTGTCAGGTACTGGTGAGTGTGACAGTGTCTGGTACTGGTGAGTGTGACAGTGTCTGGTACTGGTGAGTGTGACAGTGTCTGGTACTGGTGAGTGTGACAGTGTCTGGTACTGGTGAGTGTGAGTGTCTGGTACTGGTGAGTGTGACATTGTCAGGTACTGGTGAGTGTGACAGTGTCTGGTACTGGTGAGTGTGACAGTGTCAGGTACTGGTGAGTGTGACAGTGTCTGGTACTGGTGAGTGTGACAGTGTCTGGTACTGGTGAGTGTGACAGTGTCTGGTACTGGTGAGTGTGACAGTGTCAGGTACTGGTGAGTGTGACAGTATCAGGTACTGGTGAGTGTGACAGTGTCAGGTACTGGTGAGTGTGACAGTGTCTGGTACTGGTGAGTGTGACAGTGTCTGGTACTGGTGAGTGTGACAGTGTCTGGTACTGGTGAGTGTGACAGTGTCAGGTACTGGTGAGTGTGACAGTGTCAGGTACTGGTGAGTGTGACAGTGTCAAGTACTGGTGAGTGTGAGACAGTGTCAGGTACTGGTGAGTGTGACAGTGTCAGGTACTGGTGAGTGTGACAGTGTCTGGTACTGGTGAGTGTGACAGTGTCTGGTACTGGTGAGTGTGACAGTGTCTGGTACTGGTGAGTGTGACAGTGTCTGGTACTGGTGAGTGTGACAGTGTCTGGTACTGGTGAGTGTGACAGTGTCTGGTACTGGTGAGTGTGACAGTGTCAGGTACTGGTGAGTGTGAAAGTGTCTGGTACTGGTGAGTGTGACAGTGTCAGGTACTGGTGAGTGTGACAGTGTCTGGTACTGGTGAGTGTGACAGTGTCAGGTACTGGTGAGTGTGACAGTGTCTGGTACTGGTGAGTGTGACAGTGTCAGGTACTGGTGGTGAGTGTGACAGTGTCTGGTACTGGTGAGTGTGAGTGTCTGGTACTGGTGAGTGTGACAGTGTCAGGTACTGGTGAGTGTGACAGTGTCTGGTACTGGGAGTGTGTGACAGTGTCTGGTACTGGTGAGTGTGACAGTGTCTGGTACTGGTGGGTGTGACAGTGTCTGGTACTGGTGAGTGTGACAGTGTCTGGTACTGGTGAGTGTGACAGTGTCTGGTACTGGTGAGTGTGACAGTGTCTGGTACTGGTGAGTGTGACAGTGTCTGGTACTGGTGAGTGTGACAGTGTCTGGTACTGGTGAGTGTGACAGTGTCAGGTACTGGTGAGTGTGACAGTGTCTGGTACTGGTGAGTGTGACAGTGTCAGGTACTGGTGAGTGAGACAGTGTCTGGTACTGGTGAGTGTGACAGTGTCAGGTACTGGTGAGTGTGACAGTGTCTGGTACTGGTGAGTGTGACAGTGTCTGGTACTGGTGAGTGTGACAGTGTCTGGTACTGGTGAGTGTGACAGTGTCTGGTACTGGTGAGTGGTGAGTGTCTGGTACTGGTGAGTGTGACATTGTCAGGTACTGGTGAGTGTGACAGTGTCTGGTACTGGTGAGTGTGACAGTGTCAGGTACTGGTGAGTGTGACAGTGTCAGGTACTGGTGAGTGTGACAGTGTCTGGTACTGGTGAGTGTGACAGTGTCTGGTACTGGTGAGTGTGACAGTGTCTGGTACTGGTGAGTGTGACAGTGTCAGGTACTGGTGAGTGTGACAGTGTCAGGTACTGTGAGTGTGACAGTGTCAGGTACTGGTGAGTGTGAGACAGTGTCAGGTACTGGTGAGTGTGACAGTGTCAGGTACTGGTGAGTGTGACAGTGTCAGGTACTGGTGAGTGTGACAGTGTCTGGNTTGAAATGTTCAGTTAATATGGCTTTGGCAGTGTCTAATCTTTGTCACCACCAGTGTCTTTCAGTGTATCAAAGATGTCACACACTCTACACCTGCATAATGAAGTAGAAGGCACGCTTTCTTTCAGCACTTTGATGTCTGAAACTATCAACAAATTTTCTAACTTTTAAGCCATTTGGTCCACCTCTGTGACAGGTTTGTCTGGTCACAGTCAGGATCAAATGCTGGCAACTGAGGTATATTTGCCATTTTTATGAATAAATGTAAACTTATCCTTAAATGTTCCTCAGATTTCTAAACACTTACTGCACTGTATATGTTAGTTAAGAATTCACTGTAATTACTTTAATTTTGCAAAGCACACTAGCATTTTAATGTAAAAGTTCACAGCAGTGCACAATACAGCAGCAACTGATTTCTTACCTAGCCCTTGAATACATGTGGTGTTCCTACTCACAGCAGCACAGCAGTTGTTAGCAGTAGGTACAGCAGTTGTTGTTTGATGAGCTTACAGCAGCTTGGTGATTGTGGGGATTAGCATACAGGACTGCATGCTGTTACGGAAATAGTCACTTGAGGGTATTTGAAGACCCAGGTCAATATTGAAATCACCTCCCAGATTTTTTTTTTAATTATTACATTAGGTACATCTGCATTAGTGCAGCTACCCTAGACTATATGAAGTGGAGTACAGTGTGTCAAGAAAGCTAACTAGTTGATGCTAAGAAATCCCATCACACAGGATGGTTAGTCATACAGAGGCATGTGATAAGCAGTCTGCACTGGCAGACTCCGGATGCATTTTGAGGATATCATCAACACAAGATTGAATAAGGTAGCAGTGGTAATAAAAGTCCCCATCTCGCAGGATGGTTAGTCATACAGGGCCATATGTTTAGTAGCCTGCACTGGCAAATTTTGGGTACACTGTGAGGATATCTTCAAGAATACGAGAGTGGATAAAATAATTGCAAAGCTCCAGGTACCTCATGCCAACTGGTCTGAAAGGTCTAATAACTGGGCATTCAGTGATGTAGTGCGGGAGATCGTGCCGTAGTTCCTGCTCACAGAGTTTGCAACTGGAGTGCTCAGGATTGGGAGATCCGTCACCTGCAGCCACCTGCCACAGGTAACGGTAACCCGCCTGATGTGATTTTTGTTGAGATTGTTATTTATGACAAGATTCCTTCCTTACGTTGTCTGAGAATGAAGCTATGTGGTATTAGGAAATCTATAGATGGCACCGATAGTCAGGGAGGATTTAAGGGATTTACTGGAGAACTTGGCAAAGGTATATTCACAATAGTCGTCTCTATCACTAATAACACTATTGCAGATGAAGGTATCTTTGTAATATATTGCTGTGCCACTTCCTTTTTATTAGGCCTGCAGTTATGAATGGCTTTATAACCAGCTAAATTGTAGAGTTGGGTATAGTCATTACTTAGCCAAGTTTCCGTTAAAATGATGAATGATAATTTAGTACCTTTTTTTTTTTTTTTTTTTTTTTTTGAGATATATACAAGAGTTGTTACATTCTTGTACAGCCACTAGTACACGTAGCGTTTCGGGCAGGTCCCTGGAATACGATCCCTGCCGCGAAGAATCGTTTTTTCATCCAAGTACACATTTTACTGTTGCGTTAAACAGAGGCTATAGTTAAGGAATTGCGCCCAGTAAATCCTCCCCGGCCAGGATACGAACCTATGACATAGCGCTCGCAGAACGCCAGGCGAGTGTCTTACCACTACACCACGGAGACTGTGGTGCTGTACCACAGTGCTGTAAGTAGTGCATTTATATCACCAAAATGTTTACCAAGTAACCTAACATTTTGCTTGTAAACTGATAAGCAGGTGCTATTTAGGAGTTTGTTTTTTGCAAGATTTGCTGTGTAATACCTGCAATAATGATGATCAATGTGCTGATTTGTGTGGATATGGGACAGAAGATTTCGATCAGGATCAATATCAGTAAGCATATAGATACAATAATGTCACGATACAATAAGATAAGCAATTACAGGAACAGTTAAATACTAAATCTGCTGTAAATAGAAAGTAATTATAGCAAAACACAACAAAAGGGTGTAACCTCCCACGGTGCAGGAAAGTGCCGTTGTTGTTTCTCTTGGTACAAATTATGAACCCCATACATTCTGAGTTGAGTTCCAGTTTTTGTTATCCATTTGGAACAATGCTGATCTTCAATAAAGTAAGTCTGGAGGGCTTCTGTGCAAGGATTAGGATGAGTTAGCCTAAGCATTTTTATACCAATTTGACAGTTAATTTCAGTAACACGATCAACAACGCTCAGAATATTAAGTGACTCCTTATCATCCTTAAATGCTCTCAACTCTTTAAGACACAACTGTAACATGCTCGTGTCCGAAGCTAGACACAAATACAACAAAATTATTAAGGATGGTAACAGAGTCCATTTCATGTGGTCTCCATCTCATGTTGGCCTCCGAATGCATGATAGAGCTGATAAGTTAGCCAAAGAATCTGCCTTTAAAGGAGCCGTTGAGTGTAACCTTGGATTGTCAATGAGCAATCTGAGAGCAGCAGTACACCGAGAACTTCAACAAGATCTTGTAGATCTGAGGCAAAGTGAAATTGACACCAGTAATTCCATCTATCATCATACTATCATGCAAGAGGAGCCACACATCTATGGATCATCCAATAAAATCAGCAGACTTCTAGATGTTACTGCTGCTCGGCTTAGACTCGGTTACAAGTATCTCTGGGAATTCTCATTATCTGCCGATGTAGACCTGATCAAATGTAAACTGTGTCAACAAAATTATTCGCACACCCTCCGTCACTATGTGATGGAGTGCGAAAAGATACGTGAATTTAGAGACAATTCTATAACCAATGTTCCAGCGATGTGTAAATATTTCATTCAAAATGATCTGCTACCAGAAATTTTAGCCAAATATCCCCAGTTTGCTAACTGTAGGTAGTAACTGAGTGATTGTACCCTATCCACCGCTGCCCACTGGATGGGGGGCGGTGTGCAGGACAAACATATAAATTTTGACACTAGCTCTCCACATATGTCAGTTGCTTAATTTAGAACCTGTACTTGAGGTCGATCTCGAACCCATTGTTGATGTGACGACTTATATTGAATTTTGTAACTAGCTCATCAAGATTGTAACTTGCTTAGCTAAATGAATTGTGGGGTTCAGTCCCTGAGCCATTATGTGCCTCTGTAACCCTTTCCACTACCGCCCACAAGATGGGTATGGGGTGCATAATAAATGAACTAAAACTAAAAAAAAAAAAACACAACAATAAACATAGGTACACAAAAAATAGAAACAGTTTGAAGTAGAGTAAAGATCCCGTAGATAGCCAGGAAGGATACAGTAGTTAGGTTAAGAGAGAAGAAAAAATCAGTAGACTGACAAGAATAATATATAGCAAAAATAAAGAGACAAATAATAATCGTAAGTAAAAATATTCTTAAAAATAAATTATTTAATTAAGCTTAGTTGTGAAGCTATAATTAGTATGAACTTAAGAAAACAAAATGAGCTCAATAATTAATTACAATAAATGATGTATAAATCAAATTACAATTAAATTTAAAAATTAAAAAAAGAGTAAGATTATATTTATGAGCAAGAATTTACTAAGACACTGAGGTAAATGCTTATATAAATACTAAGTCTGCTGTAATTAGAGAATAATTATAGCAAAACACAACATACAATAAAAGCTTACATAAGTACTAGTCTGCTATAATTAGAGAATAATTATAGCAAAACACAACAATACATAAAAGCTACATAAGTACTAAGTCTGCTATAATTAGAGAATAATTATAGCAAAACACAACAATACAATAAAGCTTACATAAGTACTAAGTCTGCTATAATTAGAGAATAATTATAGCAAACACAACAATAAATGCAAGTAAACAAAAGAATTGAAACAATTTGAAGTAGAATAAAGGTCACAAGATAGCCATGGAGGATACACAAGTTTGGTGGAGGGAACAAAAAATCAGTAGAGATTGTCAAGATGAATATATAAAAAATTTGACAAATGATAATTGAAAAGTAAAATAATCTTAAAGATAATAAATTTTATTTAGCTTAGTTTTAACCTATAATTAGTATGAACTTAATTAAGAGAACAAAATGAGATCAAAAATTAATTTCAATAAATGACATAAATCAGTACAATTAAATTTAAAATTTACTAGTAGTAATACAGTAATTGAATATAGATTTCACAATACCAATATAGCTTCATTCTCAGATAACCTAAGGAATCTTACCATAAAGAACAATCTCAACAAAAACATATAATTCTAGGAGGTGATGTCAATATTGACCTGGGTCTACAAAATGATCCTCAAGTTGACTATTTCCGTAAAAGAATGAACTGTATGCTAATCCCCCACAGTATTAACCAATAATACCACACTCCACACTCTGGTACTGGTGAGTGTGACAGTGTCAGGTACTGGTGAGTGTGACAGTGTCAGGTACTGGTGAGTGTGACAGTGTCAGGTACTGGTGAGTGTGACAGTGTCAGGTACTGGTGAGTGTGACAGTGTCTGGTACTGGTGAGTGTGACAGTGTCTGGTACTGGTGAGTGTGACAGTGTCTGGTACTGGTGAGTGTGACAGTGTCAGGTACTGGTGAGTGTGACAGTGTCTGGTACTGGTGAGTGTGACAGTGTCTGGTACTGGTGAGTGTGACAGTGTCTGGTACTGGTGAGTGTGACAGTGTCAGGTACTGGTGAGTGTGACAGTGTCAGGTACTGGTGAGTGTGACAGTGTCAGGTACTGGTGAGTGTGACAGTGTCTGGTACTGGTGAGTGTGACAGTGTCTGGTACTGGTGAGTGTGACAGTGTCTGGTACTGGTGAGTGTGACAGTGTCAGGTACTGGTGAGTGTGACAGTGTCAGGTACTGGTGAGTGTGACAGTGTCAAGTACTGGTGAGTGTGAGACAGTGTCAGGTACTGGTGAGTGTGACAGTGTCAGGTACTGGTGAGTGTGACAGTGTCTGGTACTGGTGAGTGTGACAGTGTCTGGTACTGGTGAGTGTGACAGTGTCTGGTACTGGTGAGTGTGACAGTGTCTGGTACTGGTGAGTGTGACAGTGTCTGGTACTGGTGAGTGTGACAGTGTCTGGTACTGGTGAGTGTGACAGTGTCAGGTACTGGTGAGTGTGACAGTGTCTGGTACTGGTGAGTGTGACAGTGTCAGGTACTGGTGAGTGTGACAGTGTCTGGTACTGGTGAGTGTGACAGTGTCAGGTACTGGTGAGTGTGAGTGTCTGGTACTGGTGAGTGTGACAGTGTCAGGTACTGGTGAGAGTGACAGTGTCTGGTACTGGTGAGTGTGAGTGTCTGGTACTGGTGAGTGTGACAGTGTCAGGTACTGGTGAGTGTGACAGTGTCTGGTACTGGTGAGTGTGACAGTGTCTGGTACTGGTGAGTGTGACAGTGTCTGGTACTGGTGAGTGTGACAGTGTCTGGTACTGGTGAGTGTGACAGTGTCTGGTACTGGTGAGTGTGACAGTGTCTGGTACTGGTGAGTGTGACAGTGTCTGGTACTGGTGAGTGTGACAGTGTCTGGTACTGGTGAGTGTGACAGTGTCAGGTACTGGTGAGTGTGACAGTGTCAGGTACTGGTGAGTGTGACAGTGTCTGGTACTGGTGAGTGTGACAGTGTCAGGTACTGGTGAGTGTGACAGTGTCTGGTACTGGTGAGTGTGACAGTGTCAGGTACTGGTGAGTGTGACAGTGTCTGGTACTGGTGAGTGTGACAGTGTCTGGTACTGGTGAGTGTGACAGTGTCTGGTACTGGTGAGTGTGACAGTGTCTGGTACTGGTGAGTGTGACAGTGTCTGGTACTGGTGAGTGTGACAGTGTCAGGTACTGGTGAGTGTGACAGTGTCTGGTACTGGTGAGTGTGACAGTGTCAGGTACTGGTGAGTGTGACAGTGTCAGGTACTGGTGAGTGTGACAGTGTCTGGTACTGGTGAGTGTGACAGTGTCTGGTACTGGTGAGTGTGACAGTGTCTGGTACTGGTGAGTGTGACAGTGTCAGGTACTGGTGAGTGTGACAGTGTCAGGTACTGGTGAGTGTGACAGTGTCAGGTACTGGTGAGTGTGACAGTGTCAGGTACTGGTGAGTGTGACAGTGTCAGGTACTGGTGAGTGTGACAGTGTCAGGTACTGGTGAGTGTGACAGTGTCTGGTACTGGTGAGTGTGACAGTGTCTGGTACTGGTGAGTGTGACAGTGTCTGGTACTGGTGAGTGTGACAGTGTCTGGTACTGGTGAGTGTGACAGTGTCAGGTACTGGTGAGTGTGACAGTGTCAGGTACTGGTGAGTGTGACAGTGTCTGGTACTGGTGAGTGTGACAGTGTCTGGTACTGGTGAGTGTGACAGTGTCTGGTACTGGTGAGTGTGACAGTGTCTGGTACTGGTGAGTGTGACAGTGTCAGGTACTGGTGAGTGTGACAGTGTCTGGTACTGGTGAGTGTGACAGTGTCAGGTACTGGTGAGTGTGACAGTGTCTGGTACTGGTGAGTGTGACAGTGTCAGGTACTGGTGAGTGTGACAGTGTCTGGTACTGGTGAGTGTGACAGTGTCAGGTACTGGTGAGTGTGACAGTGTCTGGTACTGGTGAGTGTGACAGTGTCTGGTACTGGTGAGTGTGACAGTGTCAGGTACTGGTGAGTGTGACAGTGTCTGGTACTGGTGAGTGTGACAGTGTCTGGTACTGGTGAGTGTGACAGTGTCTGGTACTGGTGAGTGTGACAGTGTCTGGTACTGGTGAGTGTGACAGTGTCTGGTACTGGTGAGTGTGACAGTGTCTGGTACTGGTGAGTGTGACAGTGTCTGGTACTGGTGAGTGTGACAGTGTCTGGTACTGGTGAGTGTGACAGTGTCAGGTACTGGTGAGTGTGACAGTGTCTGGTACTGGTGAGTGTGACAGTGTCAGGTACTGGTGAGTGTGACAGTGTCTGGTACTGGTGAGTGTGACAGTGTCAGGTACTGGTGAGTGTGACAGTGTCTGGTACTGGTGAGTGTGACAGTGTCTGGTACTGGTGAGTGTGACAGTGTCTGGTACTGGTGAGTGTGACAGTGTCAGGTACTGGTGAGTGTGACAGTGTCTGGTACTGGTGAGTGTGACAGTGTCAGGTACTGGTGAGTGTGACAGTGTCAGGTACTGGTGAGTGTGACAGTGTCTGGTACTGGTGAGTGTGACAGTGTCTGGTACTGGTGAGTGTGACAGTGTCTGGTACTGGTGAGTGTGACAGTGTCTGGTACTGGTGAGTGTGACAGTGTCAGGTACTGGTGAGTGTGACAGTGTCAGGTACTGGTGAGTGTGACAGTGTCTGGTACTGGTGAGTGTGACAGTGTCTGGTACTGGTGAGTGTGACAGTGTCTGGTACTGGTGAGTGTGACAGTGTCAGGTACTGGTGAGTGTGACAGTGTCAGGTACTGGTGAGTGTGACAGTGTCAGGTACTGGTGAGTGTGACAGTGTCAGGTACTGGTGAGTGTGACAGTGTCAGGTACTGGTGAGTGTGACAGTGTCTGGTACTGGTGAGTGTGACAGTGTCTGGTACTGGTGAGTGTGACAGTGTCTGGTACTGGTGAGTGTGACAGTGTCTGGTACTGGTGAGTGTGACAGTGTCTGGTACTGGTGAGTGTGACAGTGTCTGGTACTGGTGAGTGTGACAGTGTCAGGTACTGGTGAGTGTGACAGTGTCTGGTACTGGTGAGTGTGACAGTGTCTGGTACTGGTGAGTGTGACAGTGTCTGGTACTGGTGAGTGTGACAGTGTCTGGTACTGGTGAGTGTGACAGTGTCTGGTACTGGTGAGTGTGACAGTGTCAGGTACTGGTGAGTGTGACAGTGTCTGGTACTGGTGAGTGTGACAGTGTCTGGTACTGGTGAGTGTGACAGTGTCTGGTACTGGTGAGTGTGACAGTGTCTGGTACTGGTGAGTGTGACAGTGTCAGGTACTGGTGAGTGTGACAGTGTCTGGTACTGGTGAGTGTGACAGTGTCTGGTACTGGTGAGTGTGACAGTGTCTGGTACTGGTGAGTGTGACAGTGTCAGGTACTGGTGAGTGTGACAGTGTCTGGTACTGGTGAGTGTGACAGTGTCTGGTACTGGTGAGTGTGACAGTGTCTGGTACTGGTGAGTGTGACAGTGTCTGGTACTGGTGAGTGTGACAGTGTCTGGTACTGGTGAGTGTGACAGTGTCAGGTACTGGTGAGTGTGACAGTGTCTGGTACTGGTGAGTGTGACAGTGTCTGGTACTGGTGAGTGTGACAGTGTCTGGTACTGGTGAGTGTGACAGTGTCTGGTACTGGTGAGTGTGACAGTGTCTGGTACTGGTGAGTGTGACAGTGTCTGGTACTGGTGAGTGTGACAGTGTCTGGTACTGGTGAGTGTGACAGTGTCTGGTACTGGTGAGTGTGACAGTGTCTGGTACTGGTGAGTGTGACAGTGTCAGGTACTGGTGAGTGTGACAGTGTCTGGTACTGGTGAGTGTGACAGTGTCAGGTACTGGTGAGTGTGACAGTGTCAGGTACTGGTGAGTGTGACAGTGTCTGGTACTGGTGAGTGTGACAGTGTCTGGTACTGGTGAGTGTGACAGTGTCTGGTACTGGTGAGTGTGACAGTGTCTGGTACTGGTGAGTGTGACAGTGTCAGGTACTGGTGAGTGTGACAGTGTCTGGTACTGGTGAGTGTGACAGTGTCTGGTACTGGTGAGTGTGACAGTGTCAGGTACTGGTGAGTGTGACAGTGTCTGGTACTGGTGAGTGTGACAGTGTCAGGTACTGGTGAGTGTGACAGTGTCAGGTACTGGTGAGTGTGACAGTGTCTGGTACTGGTGAGTGTGACAGTGTCTGGTACTGGTGAGTGTGACAGTGTCAGGTACTGGTGAGTGTGACAGTGTCTGGTACTGGTGAGTGTGACAGTGTCTGGTACTGGTGAGTGTGACAGTGTCTGGTACTGGTGAGTGTGACAGTGTCAGGTACTGGTGAGTGTGACAGTGTCAGGTACTGGTGAGTGTGACAGTGTCTGGTACTGGTGAGTGTGACAGTGTCTGGTACTGGTGAGTGTGACAGTGTCTGGTACTGGTGAGTGTGACAGTGTCAGGTACTGGTGAGTGTGACAGTGTCAGGTACTGGTGAGTGTGACAGTGTCTGGTACTGGTGAGTGTGACAGTGTCTGGTACTGGTGAGTGTGACAGTGTCTGGTACTGGTGAGTGTGACAGTGTCTGGTACTGGTGAGTGTGACAGTGTCAGGTACTGGTGAGTGTGACAGTGTCAGGTACTGGTGAGTGTGACAGTGTCTGGTACTGGTGAGTGTGACAGTGTCTGGTACTGGTGAGTGTGACAGTGTCTGGTACTGGTGAGTGTGACAGTGTCAGGTACTGGTGAGTGTGACAGTGTCTGGTACTGGTGAGTGTGACAGTGTCTGGTACTGGTGAGTGTGACAGTGTCTGGTACTGGTGAGTGTGACAGTGTCAGGTACTGGTGAGTGTGACAGTGTCTGGTACTGGTGAGTGTGACAGTGTCAGGTACTGGTGAGTGTGACAGTGTCAGGTACTGGTGAGTGTGACAGTGTCTGGTACTGGTGAGTGTGACAGTGTCTGGTACTGGTGAGTGTGACAGTGTGGTACTGGTGAGTGTGACAGTGTCTGGTACTGGTGAGTGTGACAGTGTCTGGTACTGGTGAGTGTGACAGTGTCTGGTACTGGTGAGTGTGACAGTGTCAGGTACTGGTGAGTGTGACAGTGTCTGGTACTGGTGAGTGTGACAGTGTCAGGTACTGGTGAGTGTGACAGTGTCTGGTACTGGTGAGTGTGACAGTGTCTGGTACTGGTGAGTGTGACAGTGTCTGGTACTGGTGAGTGTGACAGTGTCAGGTACTGGTGAGTGTGACAGTGTCTGGTACTGGTGAGTGTGACAGTGTCTGGTACTGGTGAGTGTGACAGTGTCTGGTACTGGTGAGTGTGACAGTGTCTGGTACTGGTGAGTGTGACAGTGTCTGGTACTGGTGAGTGTGACAGTGTCTGGTACTGGTGAGTGTGACAGTGTCTGGTACTGGTGAGTGTGACAGTGTCTGGTACTGGTGAGTGTGACAGTGTCAGGTACTGGTGAGTGTGACAGTGTCTGGTACTGGTGAGTGTGACAGTGTCTGGTACTGGTGAGTGTGACAGTGTCTGGTACTGGTGAGTGTGACAGTGTCAGGTACTGGTGAGTGTGACAGTGTCTGGTACTGGTGAGTGTGACAGTGTCTGGTACTGGTGAGTGTGACAGTGTCAGGTACTGGTGAGTGTGACAGTGTCTGGTACTGGTGAGTGTGACAGTGTCTGGTACTGGTGAGTGTGACAGTGTCAGGTACTGGTGAGTGTGACAGTGTCAGGTACTGGTGAGTGTGACAGTGTCTGGTACTGGTGAGTGTGACAGTGTCTGGTACTGGTGAGTGTGACAGTGTCAGGTACTGGTGAGTGTGACAGTGTCAGGTACTGGTGAGTGTGACAGTGTCTGGTACTGGTGAGTGTGACAGTGTCAGGTACTGGTGAGTGTGACAGTGTCTGGTACTGGTGAGTGTGACAGTGTCAGGTACTGGTGAGTGTGACAGTGTCTGGTACTGGTGAGTGTGACAGTGTCAGGTACTGGTGAGTGTGACAGTGTCTGGTACTGGTGAGTGTGACAGTGTCAGGTACTGGTGAGTGTGACAGTGTCAGGTACTGGTGAGTGTGACAGTGTCTGGTACTGGTGAGTGTGACAGTGTCAGGTACTGGTGAGTGTGACAGTGTCAGGTACTGGTGAGTGTGACAGTGTCTGGTACTGGTGAGTGTGACAGTGTCTGGTACTGGTGAGTGTGACAGTGTCAGGTACTGGTGAGTGTGACAGTGTCAGGTACTGGTGAGTGTGACAGTGTCTGGTACTGGTGAGTGTGACAGTGTCAGGTACTGGTGAGTGTGACAGTGTCTGGTACTGGTGAGTGTGACAGTGTCAGGTACTGGTGAGTGTGACAGTGTCAGGTACTGGTGAGTGTGACAGTGTCAGGTACTGGTGAGTGTGACAGTGTCAGGTACTGGTGAGTGTGACAGTGTCTGGTACTGGTGAGTGTGACAGTGTCAGGTACTGGTGAGTGTGACAGTGTCTGGTACTGGTGAGTGTGACAGTGTCAGGTACTGGTGAGTGTGACAGTGTCAGGTACTGGTGAGTGTGACAGTGTCTGGTACTGGTGAGTGTGACAGTGTCAGGTACTGGTGAGTGTGACAGTGTCTGGTACTGGTGAGTGTGACAGTGTCAGGTACTGGTGAGTGTGACAGTGTCTGGTACTGGTGAGTGTGACAGTGTCAGGTACTGGTGAGTGTGACAGTGTCAGGTACTGGTGAGTGTGACAGTGTCTGGTACTGGTGAGTGTGACAGTGTCAGGTACTGGTGAGTGTGACAGTGTCAGGTACTGGTGAGTGTGACAGTGTCTGGTACTGGTGAGTGTGACAGTGTCTGGTACTGGTGAGTGTGACAGTGTCTGGTACTGGTGAGTGTGACAGTGTCAGGTACTGGTGAGTGTGACAGTGTCTGGTACTGGTGAGTGTGACAGTGTCAGGTACTGGTGAGTGTGACAGTGTCTGGTACTGGTGAGTGTGACAGTGTCTGGTACTGGTGAGTGTGACAGTGTCAGGTACTGGTGAGTGTGACAGTGTCAGGTACTGGTGAGTGTGACAGTGTCTGGTACTGGTGAGTGTGACAGTGTCAGGTACTGGTGAGTGTGACAGTGTCAGGTACTGGTGGGTGTGACAGTGTCAGGTACTGGTGAGTGTGACAGTGTCTGGTACTGGTGAGTGTGACAGTGTCAGGTACTGGTGGGTGTGACGGTGTCACTGTAACGTACTGGGACATGTGAGGTTAGGTTAGGTTAGGTTAGGTTAGGTTAGGTTAGGTTAGGTTAGGTTTGGTTAGGTTAGGTTAGGTTAGGTTAGTTCGTATTTGAGTATAAATGCCTTAAGTTGTTCCTGTGTAGTAACGTCCTGCATGTGTTGCTCGCCTTTCATCAGTACCTTTATTATCCCATTACATGTATATAATTGTTTTATTTCATCTTTGGTTGCTTCCTTCGATTGTTGCTTTTCTCTGTTATCTTTCTTCAATTGGTGCTTTTCTCTGTTATCTTTCTTCAATTGGTGCTTTTCTCTGTTATCTTTCTTCGATTGGTGCTTTTCTCTGTTATCTTTCTTCGATTGGTGCTTTTCTTTGTTATCTTTCTTTAGTTGGCGCAGCTGTTTGAAGACTTTCTTAGTGTCTGTTGAGATGAACTCTGACACTCCGTAATTACACTTAAATTCCCTTGCTGCTTTCATCAGATAAAATTTGCTACGGCCATCACTCAATTTGATTCTAACTTGGGTCTCACCCAAAAAATATGGCTCCTCTTTTTGTTGTTTTCGGAAATATTATATTTAAAATTTTCTTGGAGGATCTCCTGAACCTTGGGAAAGGAAAAATTCTCTTGCCGTTTGTCTCTTTCGTCTTGGCGCGTTCTTTTGATATTTCCCCACGGGTCTTCTCGTATAGGACGACACAATCCATATAGTCTTCTCTAACTCCAGCTTTGTTTGCCAACTCTGAGGACAGCAGTGACGACACATTAGAGAGAGAGGAGTACCATGGTGGGGATGAAGGGGGCTACACGCCCCAACACCATCCACCAAGATAATCATTAACCTCCACACACAACACGAACACAGTGTGAGGAGGACTGCACAACCAATGAACCACACTCTTAAATTATTGAGTCCCGGGACAACGGGAGATGAGGAAGATAACTAGATCAGTCCTAAACAATGTTGGGCTGGTCCACAGATGTTATGAGAGTGTGGTAAATGTTGTGAGAGAGCGTGATAAATGTTGTGAGAGAGAGGAGATCAGTGTGGTAAACGTTGTGAGACAGAGGAGATCAGTGTGGTAATATAACTGTTCCACTCACTATAATATTGGTAGAAGCAACCGAGGTTTAAGCAGCGCTCCTTCATGCTGACGGGCAGCGTAACTTCTTCATAGTAACTTCCATTCATCTTCAGGTTACTGATGACAGTGACCAGGGGGTGAGCCTTGCCTATCATTATGTCTGCAGGAAGCATGGAAAATATGCAACATTAATATTGTCCCCATTAGCTGGGCTAGCCGGTGGTGCCCTGGACAACCCATGCTTTCAGATTAAGCTATCTGTAATAAACTTTGCCTGTCATCCTACTTCAAAAATATTATATGATTACATCGAGACAATATAAATAAAAATGGTACCTGTGTGTTACCTGTATGCTACCCGAGAGTAAGAAAACACATGGTTAGAAACTTTATACTATAAGATCAACAACGCCAGGAATGCTGGCATATTTAATCAAATTATATATACTGTATATATTTTGTCACGTAAATCCCCTGCATAGCAGTGGGACTGCCTCTTCCACTCACCTTCCACGTCATCTGTTACGACCTGGGTTCCTAGTTGGAAACCAGAGGTCAATTTGAGCTCTAAGTAATTACTATACATTAATTCATAGGATTGGATGATGTAAGAGGGATAGTTAATTAACAATACCATTTATATTCATGACCCCTACTGCATAACTAGGCTTTAGCCTAGTTATGCAGTAGTCCCCGTCTTCCTTGCCAGACGTAAAATGAATCTTGTTACAGATTATTCAGACTCTGAGCTTGTTGATTATTAAATATAATATTGAACTAGTTATCAGCTATTCTTAGAACTATTAAAGTAACTAGTAATGAATATCTGAGTAAACTTGGGATGATGTCTGCTGTACGTTCAGCTGAGTATCCGTCCCGGCAGCATATTTAAATGAGCTCAAGCGGCCATTATGTCGCTTACTCATTCGAGTGCTTTGCTCTAAGAGGTCAGACCCCACCCTGATCCGGTGCATTATACCGGTAAGAGACGGGAGGCCTCTTAAAGAAAGTGCAACCCTCTAGATCAGGCTCTCCTGCACCCAGCACTGCCGGGTGGATAAATATTGGGCAGCTACGATTAGAGCCATTCCCTCCTGATCACCAGCGTGGTGTCTGAATAAGCATCATGCTGTTCAGAGTGAAGGTGCGGTTCCGAGGAACCGACACCACACTCAACAAGGCCGAGATCATGGACCTACCGACCTCGACCTCTGGGGTAGCACCCATTGGCGTCGTCATGGACGTGAATGGACCCCAAATTCTTTTCAGCAGTTCAGCAGCACTAGAAGCTCTACTCAACACGACAGCGACCACGGCTCTTGAGGCAAAGGGGTTGACACTCCTGCCTCCC
>WNGS01006030.1:35905-53406 GCA_020271785.1 Procambarus virginalis | reverse complement strand
AGCAGCCACTCTTTGTAGCCTTCATAGATCTGACGAAGGCCTTTGACCTCGTCAGCAGGGATGGCCTCTTCAAGATCCTTCCCAAAATCGGATGGCCACCCAGGCTCCTCAGCATCATCAGATCTTTCCACGAGAGCATAAAGGGCACCGTGGTCTTTGATTGCCTTAAATCTGACGCCTTTGACATCCGAAGTGGAGTAAAGCAGCACTGCATCCTGGGCTCCAACCCTATTCGGGATTTTCTACACAGTTATGCTGCAGCACACCTTCGGATCTGTCACAAAAGGCATCTACCTCCGGACTAGGTCAGCTGGAAAGCTCTTTAACCTTGCCAGGCTGAGAGCCAAGATGAAGGTTCGGCTGAGGTGTCTGCGCGACTTCCTTTTTGCTGACGACCGCAGCAGTCAATGCCCACTCAGCCGAAGACCTCCAACAGCTCATGACCCGCTTCAGCGAAGCCTGTCAGGCTTTCGGACTCACTATCAGCCTGAAGAAAACACAGGTCATGGGATAAGGAGTGGACTCCCCACCTGATATCGGCATCTCCGATTCCAAACTGTAAGTCATTCACGACTTCGTGTACCTGGGCTCCACAATCTCTGACTCCCTCTCTCTTGATACGGAGCTAAACAAACACATCGGTAAGGCATCTACCACCATGTCCAAACTGACAAAGAGTGTGGGACAACAATAGGCTGACTGAGTATACAAAGTTCCAGAGCCTGTGTCCTGAGCACTCTCCTTTATGGTAGTGAGTCTTGGACACTCTGTGCCCGTCAGGAAAGACAGCTGAATTCCTACCACATCATTAGGTCGTCAGACATCATTATTCCCAAATCCTTTACATGCTGCTTTTCTACTATGGGCACATTTGATTGTGTTTTGTACCTTGTATTGTGTTTGGTCCTCATTTTTACTGTACCTGAAATTTATCACTGTTAAACATCATGTTATTTTGTGTTGCCCAGTCGAAAACGTTATTAATATCTGCTTGAAGTTTTTCAATGTCTTCAGCAGAGGTAATTTTCATGCTGATTTTTGTGTCATCTGCAAAAGATGATACAAAGCTGTGACTTGTATTTTTTCTATATCTGATAGGAGAATAAGGAAAAGCAGTGGTGAAAAGAGTGTACCTTGAGGTACAGAGCTTTTAACTGCGCTTGGACTCGATTTTATATGGTTGATTGTTACTCTTAGTGTTCTGTTCGACAAAAAACTGAATATCCAGCGTCCTACTTTACCGGTTATTCAAATTGACTTCATTTTGTGTGCTATCACTCCATGGTCACATTTATCGAATGCGTTTGCGAAGTCCGTGTATACCACATCTGCATTTTGTTTTTCTTTTAATGCCTCAGTGACTTTGTCGTAGTGGTCAAGTAGCTGGGAGAGACATGATCTTTCCGCTTGAAAGCCATGTTGGCCTGGGTTGTGAAGGTCATTGGTCTCCATGTAACTGATGACCTGACTCCTAATCACTCTCTCAAATACTTTTTTTGTGGGACGTTAGTGCAACTGGTCTATAATTCTTTGCCAATACTTTGCTCCCTCCCTTGTGTAGAGGGGCTATGTCTACTGCTTTTTAAGCGCATCTGGTATTTCCCCCTGCGTCCAAGCCCTTCCTCCACACTATACTGAGTGCCTGTGCTACTGGCACTTTGCATTTCTTTATAAATATTGAATTCCATGAATCTGGACCCGAAGGTGAGTGCATGGGCATGTTTTCAATTTCTCTTCCAAAATCTGTCACATCCGTGTTAATATCAATTATATTTACAGGGGTTTGGATATCACACATAAAGAAGTTGTCCGGATCTTCCACTTCCATGCTGTTTATTGGAGTGCCAAACATGTCCTCATACTGCTTTTTTATGATTTCACTAATTTCTTTGTCATCCTCTGTGAATGAACCTTCATTCGTACTAATAGGTCCAATACTGGCAGTGGTTTTTGCTTTTGATTTCGCATATGTGAAGAAATATTTTGGGTTTTTCTTTATTTCCTGAATTGCTTTCTGTGCTAGCTACCTTTCTTCAATCTGATATGAGTGTTTAATTTTCTGCTCGATTTCTTCAATCTCCCTCTTTAAATTAATCCTTCTTTGTAGGGAAAGTCGTGTCTGCATAAACATTTCCGTTATTTTTTCCTTCTTGTGTAGTGTCGTCTGTGTTCTCTTTCTACGTTGGACCTCTTTCTGGCTTTCCTCAAAGGAACATGTTTCACACAGACTTGATATGCTTCCGGAGTCAGTTTTTCTATTCCTTCTGCAGGATTTCTATGACATAAAACAGTTTCCCATGGAATGTTTGTAAGATCCATGTTAATTGTCTCCCAGTCCACCCTTTTATTATTAAAATTGAATTTATTAAATAACCCCTCTCCATTGATTATTGCTTTAGGTCTATTCTGAGTATTGATGGTAGTTTGCACTTCACAGAGCTACGCCTGTGTGTACATGTCTCATGTTGAGACATGATGAATCTTTTAATTTTGCAACAAATTCCACTCTGAGGGAAGACCACAGTGGAAGGGGTAACAAGACTCTGAGGGAAGACCACAGTGGAAGGGGTAACAAGACTCTGAGGGAAGACCACAGTGGAAGGGTTAACAAGACTCTGTGGGAAGACCACAGTGGAAGGGTTAACAAGACTCTGTGGGAAGACCACAGTGGAAGGGGTAACAAGACTCTGAGGGAAGACCACAGTGGAAGGGTTAACAAGACTCTGAGGGAAGACCACAGTGGAAGGGTTAACAAGACTCTGAGGGAAGACCACAGTGGAAGGGTTAACAAGACTCTGAGGGAAGACCACAGTGGAAGGGGTAACAAGACTCTGTGGGAAGACCACAGTGGAAGGGTTAACAAGGCCCTCGGGGTTACCAAACTAGCTCAGTCCTCTTACCATTGTACACTTTCAATGCACACTCGGTCCCACGAGCAGAGGAAGTGGCACCTGTTGTTCCACCAGGAGAGGAAGTGGCACCTGTTGTTCCACCAGGAGAGGAAGTGGCACCATCTGTGTCATCATCTTGGACAGAGGAAGAAGGATTTTCCTTCTTATAATTTCAATCTGTTTATCAAGCTCTTTTCTAGCGTTCCTGGTCTCATCTGTACAGGAAGAGTGACATGTCGTTAGAGTACATATGGGGAGGGAGGGACGGAGAGAGGGAAGAAGAGAGGAAAGGAGGAGGTAGGGAAGAAGGGATGGAGGGAGGAGGAGGGAGGGAGGGAGGGAGGGAGGGAGGGAGGGAAGAAGGGAGGGAGGCAAGGGTTTGGGGATGGAAGTAGGGTGGGAGGGAGGGAGGGTGGGATAGGGAGATAAGGTAGGAGGGAGGGAGGGGGGAGGAGATGCAGGGAGAGGTGGAGGGAAAAAGGCATGGAGAGAGGGAAGGAGGGAAGAAATGGACTAATCAAAACTCAACTAGTCAATACAGGTCTAGAGGGAGTGGGCGAAGACGGATCCGCCCTACTCAGCGTTCTCGGCCTCCACACTCTCAGCCACAACATAACCATAACCAGGCACTGCATCACCAACCTCAACAAGGCCCAGAACATCAACACCAGCAGCACACTCAGCATTGGTCTCATCACCTGAATCAGCGGCTTAGCTCTGGCAGTCAACCTCCCAGCTTTAAAGTAAGTCCCGGCTCTAAATGCAAACGCAGGGGGCATACAGCTGATACCTGTCGAAGTGATCTCAGGTGTAATTACTGCCACCGAACAGGTCATCAACAGGACACTTGTCGTACCAAAAGGGTCCTAGATTGATTAGGAACAATGTTTAGAGACGTTATCTTGGATCAATCTCAAAAAAACTCAGACTTGGTGCATACTCTTACTCGCCAGCACCCTTACTATCCATACCCAATCCCTGAAGGTGTCGTTGTGCCTTACTCAGCACAGCAGATTTACACTCCACCAGCACAGCAGCTGCGAAGTCTGCCACCATACACAGCTGCATTCTCGAACAATTTGCAGACATGAGGAGTCAATCGATCAGCATATTGTCTGCCAACATCAGAGGCTTCATGACCAATGTTGGCGATCTCACACACAGCTTTGTGAACACTCATCGTCCTGATGTGGTGGTTGTGCTAGAAACATTTCTAGATGACAGAACCCTTAGAACTTTGCTTCAATTGCTGGTTATACCTCATGGTTGCGCCGAGATAGGCAGGGTCAACGAGGGGCTGTTGCAGTGTGCACCAGCAAATCTGTGTATGCTCAACCCATTGATGTGGTCATCCCTGGTCATCTTTAAATTATGTTGTTCAAAATTTGCTAAAATCCAGGTACCTCAATACTCCTATGTGCAATGTACAGACCTCAATGGCAGGGTGCTTCCCCAGTCAACTTCCTGATGGACAACCTAGACTCCCTGCTAATGCAGCACAACTGTCAGCACATTATAATTGTAGGTGACCTCAACCAGTAACTTATACAGAGGGATTTTGATGAACTCTTAGAAGTTTTCAATCTTGAAAATTTTGTGAGTTTTCATACCCACATATCAGGCTCGTCCCTTGATCCTGTCGTAACTAACCTTCCTGCAAGAATTGTTCATTGTAGACCTCTGGGATATGTTGGTTCTTTAGACCACCTGGCTGTCTTTACTACACTGGCTATCCCGACACATCGAGGTGAAGAATCTTTTCGTACTACCTGACTTTGGAACAGAGGGAACAGGCCAGCCCTACGTTCAGAGCTTGAAGTTACTGATCGGAATGCCGTACTCCAAGGGGACGTGAACAGCCAAGTAAACACTTTCACCAGTCATATACTGGACCTCCAGCATAGACATATCCCTTACCGGCAGTATGTGACCAAGCCCACTGATCAGCCTTGGTTTGGATATCGCTGCCGGATGGCAGCTGAAGCCAAAAACAAGGCCTGGAGGAGATATAAACGACATCCCTCGGTTCATAACAGAAACATTCATAGACAATCTTGTCGAATAATGAAAGAAGTTCAAAAGTGGGCTATATCCAGATGGGAATCCGAAACTCGAAGAAAACTTGCATTTGGAAGGGTTGGATCCAAGGTCTGGTGGTCTCTGGTGAAGGATCGACAGGGGTATTCATCTGAGGACACAATCCCACCTCTAAACAGAGAAGATGGTACTGTGGCAACCAGCAATCAGGCGAAGGCTGATCTACTAGCAAATCACTTTGCTGCCAAGATGCAGGTCCCTGATCCTGAACGTCAGCCTCCACATCTTGCCACATGCACTGTGTCTAGGATTACTGAAGTGGTTATAAAGCAGGCTGAAGTTCTCCATTTCCTTATCACGCTAGACACAAGCAAAGCTGTGGGCCAGATAAGGTCAGTCCACGACTGATACGCAGTTGCGCTGACCTGTTGGCTCCACCTTCTCACGTGCCTCTTCCAACTCTGCCAGTTCAAGAATTGGCCCTCCTTATAGAAAAGGCAGACGTAGTTTCAGTGCCAAAAAGAAGAGCCGCTCAGTAGTTGGTAACTACAGACCGTGTCACTGTCTCCATTGCTGGCAAGATCCTATAACATTAATTGCTCAGCAAATGATATAATTTTTTTACCATCATCGGCTAATTTGTGATCGACAGTATGGTTTTAGAAAAGATCTGCTGCTGATCTCTTGCTAATCTCTCCTCTAAGTGGCATCAGTCACTGGATGAGTCCAAGATCAGCTGTGTTGTTGCTCTATATAGCAGGAGACTTTGATCGTGTCTGGCACTCTGGGTCGGCAGTGAAGCTTCAAGCTTTAGGCATTGCAGGCTCCATCTTTGTGTTATTAAAGACTACCTNCGATACCACCTTCATCTGTTCAGACCCCAACCCACCACACTAAATAATATTTTTAAATAATGAATTTAAAATATAATTTTATTTTGTTGTATTTTGTTGACACAGGTCAATATTGAAGTCACCTCCAGAATGATGTGATTTTTGTTGAGGTTGCTGTTTATGATAAGATTCCTTAAGTTATCTGAATTATGTTAGTATTGGTAAATCCATAGATGGCTCCATAGTCAAGGAGGATTTAAGGGAGTTAATTGAGAATTGAGCAAAGGTATATTCACTGTAGTCCTCTCTAATGCTAATGACACTATTGCAAATGAAGGTATCTTGGTAGTATATAGCTGTGCCACCTCCATTTTAGTTAGGCTACAGGTGTGAATGGCTCTATAACCAGCTAAGTTGTAAAGTGGGTATGGTCTTTACCTAGGCAGGTTTCTGTTAAGATAATGAACGATAGTTTAGTCCCTAGCGCTGAGAGTAGTGCATTTATATCATCAAAATGTTTACCAAGTGATCTAACATTTTGGTTGAAAACTGATAAGCAAGTTTATTTTGGAGTTAGTTTTTTGCCTGGTGTGTTGTGTAGTGCCTGTAGTAATGATGATCAATGTGCTGGTTAGTGTACATTTGTGATAGTAGATTTTGTTTAGGATCAATATCAGCTTGCATGTGGATGCAATGGAGTCAAGATACAATAAGGAAAGTAATCTCAGAGCAGTAAAATACTAAATCTACTAAAGATATAAAATAATTATGGTAAAAAAATAAAAAAATGCAAATACATATATAATAGAAACAAATAAAGCAAAATGAAGATCACTGAATTGAGACAGTAATAGCAAATAACAATTGATAACTAATATAACAATAGCTTACTTTACTAAAGTAATTTTACACTGTAGTTACTAAAGTTATACTAAAGAAAATGAGGTAGATTACTTGGAAGTACACTCAGGTACACTGAAAGTAATAGTTTACACTAGAGGACACAGGCAAAACCAAGGTGCAATATGGATTATATGGATTATATAAAAAATATTTGAGTAGAAAAAGAAAAAATGCAAATACACATATATAATAGTAACACGTGAAGTAAAAACAGGTTACTGCACTGATACAGTACTAGCAAAATAACAATACAGTAAATACAGTAGCAAATGAAGAAATTATCAATAAAAAATAGTGGGTTAAACAAGAGAAACAAAAAGAAAAATCAATAACAAATATGATAAATTTAAAAACCTTTTGAAAGGAAAGGCAGAGCTATAGCACACTTTGGTTATTAGATGAAACTATAATTTATAATCTGGTTATTCAGCTGTTATCCCACAGTCATCGAGGAAAGACCTGAGGTGCGCCTCAGTGGTTATTTCATAAGTTTTCCCAGCGTTAGTCTTCTTAGCTAGAATTTTACCATCTGGCACAAACCAATGTTTAATTGATCCAATGGAATTTTTACTGATTCCACGCAGTTTAAAGAAGAGACTTTGTCTGATCCTGGTCAGACATTCATTCACATAAACAAAGGTTTGACTAGAGACTGCAGCTTTGATAAGGTCTGACTTGCGGGAGCAGCTATCTAATTTCACACAGTTTTTTCTGTTATTTGTACCAGATGATTTGGTATCCACTCTATAAGCTGATTTGATGTCTCTTGCTTGAATTGAATAATTCATCTTATTATGCAATTCCTGGATCACGATGGCAGAACAGTCTTCTCCGTCAGTTTCTTGGGGAAAATAACGTGATGAGATAATGACAGAATCAAGGAGCTTATGTTGGTCTGATTCGTCTTGGGTAACAGTGTGTTGCTGTTGTAGGGTGTTAAGATGGTTCTCAAACTTTCGCAACATTTCTTCCGGTTTCCTAGTGGATTCTGATGGTTTAAAGTTAGCAACTGTGGTGTTGTGTGTTGCTGAGGAAGTCTTGGTTGTAGGGTTGATATAAAGCCATTGCTTGGTTACTGACTTTAATACTTATAAACGATTACATGACTAGCTGCTTCCAAGCTGGTGGCGTCCTGTATGCTCTATTGCTTTTCTCCTGCTGGCGTCTGAGCCGTACCGCATACAAACGGATGGTACCGTTTTCTATGAACATGACATCCCTCCTTTTCTTTAAAAAGAATGAACACAGGATGTCTACCATGCTTGCAGCACAAAGCAAAGTTATTAACACAAAGTAAGTTATTAACATATCAAGAAATATTGCATACATTTAACATTAATTAAGCACACAAAGAATTTAAACAACTTAATCTTTACCACACAGGATTTCAATGATAAAAATACATATGCAGTGTTAAACAAAAATGAAAGAACCTGTACAACAAAGTTACAAAATATTGAATGAGAGATCTGCATTATTTAAACTATATTAAATTTAGTTTAGCATAATAAGTAAATACTTTGCGTTACATAGGAACACAATTAACCATCAAATCGTGTAGGGCGTTTAACATGACGTTTAGGACGAGAGTCCTTAAATACAAGAATATCCCTTGATGAATTGTTTGTTGAGTTATAACTCATTTTTTCTTTTTCCTTTGCACGACTTTGCACTTCATCATTTTCTACATCATTCCATCATAGTTGGAATCACTTTGAAATAGGCCATATTACGTGTTATACTATGATCTCTATTACTCGCTGTTACCATAGTTCCTTTTACACTAATCACTTTATATGGTTTTGTATCATACGTCATATCTAACTTTCCCTCTTTTTTCTTTTTAACGAGAACAGTGTCTCCAACCTTTATGAATTGTTCCTTTGCACGTTGATCATGAGCAATTTTCATTTTGCCCTTGGCTAGTACATCCTTCTGAGCGAGACGTTTATCCGTTACCTTGGCTGGCATGACAGGTAGTGCGATCCTCATAGGACGTCCAAATAAGATTTCACCAGGCGACTTGCCCAGTGTTCCATGCGGTGTTGCACGGTAGTTCCTGAGAAAAGCATACATAGCTTGTTTCCAGGATCGTCCTTCGGCATGAGCACAGCGTACAGCTTTCATGAGAGGTTGCATGAATATCTCAACTTCTCCATTTGCTTGAGGATGTAGTGGCATCACACGGCGGTGTTTGAATCCAATATGCTCAGCAAAGTTGACAAAGTCTTGTCCATTGAATGGCGGTCCATTGTCTGTCTTGACAACTTCAGGAATGCCAAAGTTTGAAAAGATCTTGACGAGTTTCGGGATGACGGCCTTTGTAGATGTGGAAGTGATGAGTTCTACTTCTGGATAACGTGAGTGATCATCAATGACTACCATCAAGTACTCTCCAGTTGGTAGCGGTCCACAGAAGTCCATCGATACTTCCATCCATGGTGCAGCAGGTAGTGGTGAAGGTTGTAGAGGTGTTGGTCTTGAAGTATCCACTGCAGCTTGGCAAGGGACACAGGCATCATGCATGTCCTTAGCTTGACGATCAATGCCAGGAAACCACACCTTTTCTCGTAGCAGCTGTTTGGTCCTTACAAGACCTTGGTGTCCTTGATGTGCAAGCTTCAGAGCACGTTGCTGGAGAACAGCTGGAATAACATGGCTATCCTCCATGGCTATCTAGTGTCCTTATTCTACTTCTAATTGTTTATATTCTTTTGTTTACTTGCATTTATTTGTTTTGTGTTTTGCTATAATTATTCTCTAATTTTAGTAGACTTACTACTTTGTAAGCTTTTATTGTATTGTTATATTATTATATTGTTGTGTTTTGCTATAATTACTTTCTATTTACAGCAGATTTAGTATTTAACTGTTCCTGTAATTGCTTATCTTATTGTATCGTGACATTATTGTGTCTATATGCTTACTGATATTGATCCTGATCGAAATCTTCTGTCCCATATCCACACAAATCAGCACATTGATCATCATTATTGCAGGCATTACACAGCAAATCTTGCAAAAAACAAACTCCTAAATAGCACCTGCTTATCAGTTTTCAACCAAAATGTTAGGTTACTTGGTAAACATTTTGATGATATAAATGCACTACTTACAGCACTAGGTACTAAATTATCATTCATCATTTTAACGGAAACTTGGCTAAGTAATGACTATACCCAACTCTACAATTTAGCTGGTTATAAAGCCATTCATAACTGCAGGCCTAATAAAAAAGGAGGAGGCACAGCAATATATTACAAAGATACCTTCATCTGCAATAGTGTTATTAGTGATAGAGACGACTATTGTGAATATACCTTTGCCAAGTTCTCCAGTAAATCCCTTAAATCCTCCCTGACTATCGGTGCCATCTATAGATTTCCTAATATCAACATAGCTTCATTCTCAGACAACGTAAGGAATCTTATCACAAATAACAATCTCAATAAAAATCACATCATTCTGGGAGGTGATTTCAATATTGACCTGGGTCTTCTAAGCAACCCTCATGTTGACTATTTCCGTAACAGCATGCACTCCTGTATGCTAATCCCTGCAATCACCAAGCCCACCCGAGTCTCTCAAACATCTGCCACTACTCTGGATCACCTATGGACTAATATAACAGCTCCCCTTACATTTGGGGTAATTTATGACAGAACAACTGACCACTATCCTACCTTCCTCATAGCAAACATGGACACAACACCACCAGAAACCAAGAAACTCTCATTCAGGCTACACAGTGAATCAGCTTTAGGCAATCTCTCTAATGCACTTCACAATGTTAACTGGGAATCTGAATTTAATAATACACAGGATATGAACTCATTAACTAACCTCTTTCTTTCCAAAACTCTAAGCCTCTACAACACTCACTGTCCCCTCAACTGTCCAAACAAGTAACTGATAAAAGAAAAAATAACCCGTGGCTCATAAGTGGCATAATTAAATCAATCAATAAAAAACATGAATATGAAAAGAAATTTAGGAGTGGCCTAGTTACAAAGGAAGTAGTTAAAAGGTACTCATCAGTGCTTACCAGTATCATAAGAAAAGCTAAACATTCATATTATGAGACTAGATTCAAAGAAGCTAAAGGCAACATGAAAAGCACATGGAATACCATTTCTAATATCCTAGGAACTAAACAACACTCCCACAACCAGATAACACTCTCTAAGGATGGCCTTACACCATCATCTGATTTAGAAATGGCGAATGAATTTAATAGCTTCTTTTCATCGATTGGTGCTAACCTTGCAAGTAAAGTCCCACAGACTCAGACACATATCAACACATATCTCTCAGGCAGCTATCCAAACTCTCTTCTCCTTTCACCAGTCAGCTCGACAGATGTTGTGTCCATCATACACTCACTAAAAACCAAAGCTGGGAACATCAGTGAAATCCCATCCATTGTATACAAGAGCGCCTCCCATGCCCTTGCGCCACCTATAGCTCTGCTGTTCAACAAATCCCTTGAGTGTCATACCTTCCCTGATATCCTTAAAAAAGCAAGAGTAACGCCAGTTCATAAAGGAGGTAATCCGGCAGACATAAACAACTATAGGCCAATATCGAACCTACCCATTCTATCAAAAATATTTGAAAAAATTATCTACAAACAGCTCTACTCCTATCTCGTAAAATTCGACATTCTTAGCCCCTGACAGTTTGGCTTCCGCTCCCAAAAGAGTACCAACGATGCAATTATTAGTCTCCTTGATATAATTTACTCAGCCCTTGACAAAAATGAGTTTCCGATTGGACTCTTCATTGACCTGAGAAAGGCCTTTGATACTGTTAATCACAATTACCTCTTACGTAAACTCCATCATTATGGAATCCGAGGCCATGCACTGGACTATATCCAATCCTATCTTAGTGATAGACAGCAATGTGTAGCCATCAATAATATAACCTCTCCCACTCTACCAATAACCGTTGGAGTGCCACAGGGCAGCATCTTGGGACCTCTTCTATTTCTTATATACATCAATGATCTGCCTAATGTTTCTAACATTCTGAAACCTATTTTGTTTGCTGATGATACTACCATCATCTACTCTAACCCCAACCCACATACACTAAATAATGTTGTTAATAATGAATGTTAATAATGTTGTTAATAATGGTACTACAGTCTCCGTGGTGTAGTGGTAAGACACTCGCCTGGCGTTCCGCGAGCGCTATGTCATGGGTTCGTATCCTGGCCGGGGAGGATTTACTGGGCGCAATTCCTTAACTGTAGCCTCTGTTTAACGCAACAGTAAAATGTGTACTTGGTTGTAACAACGATTCTTCGCGGCAGGGATCGTATTCCAGGGACCTGCCCGAAACGCTACGCGTACTAGTGGCTGTACAAGAATGTAACAACTCTTGTATATATTCAAAAAAAAAAAAAAAAAAAAAAAAAAAAAAAAAATGAACTTAAAAAAAGTCCACTTATGGATGTCAACCAACAAACTAACACTTAACATAGAAAAGACCTACTACATCTTATTTGGAAGCAAATCTACAAATGCAATTCAGCTTCAGATAGACAATGTAAACATTAGCAATAAAAATGATGGAAAATTTCTTGGCCTATTCTTAGACAAGAGACTCAACTTCAGCACCCACATACAACACATAACTAAGAAAGTGTCTAAAACAGTTGGTATACTCTCCAAAATCAGATACTATGTACCTAACTCTGCTCTCATCTCTCTATATTATGCACTAATCTATCCCTATCTCAACTATGGTATCTGTGCATGGGGTTCAACCACTGCAAACCATCTCAAGTCCATCATCACCCAGCAAAAATCTGCTATCAGAATAATATCAAATTCTGCTTTCAGACAACACTCAGCCCCCTTGTTTAACTCCCTAAACATGCTAAACATAATCTCACTCCATAAATTCTCTTGTGTCAACTACATTTACAAAACCCTGTTCTTAAATGCAAATCCTGCTCTGAAACTCTTCTTGGACAGATATAATAGGACCCATTATCACCACACCAGAAATAAATATCTCTTTGATATCCCCAGAGTTTAACTTAATCTGTGTAAACACTCTATGCAAATAAAGGGACCCAGTTTATGGAACTCACTCCCTATTGAATTGAAAAGCTGTCCAACTTTTACATCATTCAAAATCAATACTAAAAAGTACCTAATTTCATCTTCATAGTTTTTCACCTTTTGCCTTAAAATTGCACTGTATCTATTGCTACCCAATCTCCCAACCTTTATGTTCCCCATTTGAACATCTTTACCATTGTGATCATTGCTGTCTTCTTATATGTGCTGCCAATCTGCTGTATGGTTTTTATTAATCTTGTTTATCTGTATCTATTGCTACCCAGTCTCCCAATCTTTATGTACCCAATCTGAAATCTTTACCATTGTGATCATTGCTGTCTTCTTATATGTGCTGCCAATCTGCTGTATAGTGTCTATTAATCTTTTAAATTACCCATCAAGCTGTCAATGTAATCAATCAGAGCTTTAATATACAATGTGCTTTAATATACTTACAAAGCTCTCTCATCTCATTTTTCTCTTGCAATGTATTTGTTATCATTTATCAATTCTGATAGAACTTACCTACTTAAAATTATCTGTTAGATTAAGGACCTGCCCGAAACGCTGCGCGTACTAGTGGCTTTACAAGATTGTAATACTGTGCTATTCAATGTATTCTCACAAACCAATGTACCTTCTTGTATATAAATAAAATAAATAAATAAATAAATAAATAAATAAATAAATAAATAAATAAATAAATAAATAACGATACGAGTACCTCGCAGCACAGTGTCGCGTTGTTGCGTAACACTTAAATCTGTCTGGATGCGTTCAAGTGCTTTGAATGCATCTTGGTCAACTCCTGAGGGTGGGATGCGTGGAAACTTTTTCTTAGTCAATGCATCCACTGTTGCTTGCAGAGTTGGGTCCTCTAGGGTTGCAGTACGGATTTCATCATGAGTGAGAGCCTTAGGGACTGCATCACAGGTTACAGAGGGTACATATTCCTCGGCAACTTTCTGATGCTTGGTGATGGTGAAACTGTTGGCAGGATGTCGACTGATGTAATCAGCGGGATTGCCTGCATCCGGCTTGTATTTCACCGTAAAGTTGTATGGTTGCAGACGAAGAGCCCATCTCTGAATGCGAGCTGGTGGTTTGGACTTTGGATTATTGAAGATGGTCTCCAACGGTTTGTGGTCAGTGACTATCGTGGTGAAGGGTGCACCAAGCAGATACACATTGAAGTGTTCACAGCCCCATACAAGAGCAAGAGCTTCCTTCTCTGTCTGACTGTATCGTTGCTCAACATCTGTGAGAGAACGGCTGGCATAGGCAATTACTACTCTGGAATCTGGTTGACCAGGTTTGTGTTGGGCTAACACAGCACCTAAACCAACAGGACTAGCATCCACCGTTAACTCAGTGTCCATTGATGGATCAAAGTACGCAGCAGTCGCATTCTCTACTAGTGCATCTTTCACAGCATCAAAAGCATTTTGCTCGATATCACGCCAGTACCATGATGCATTTTTCTTCAGGAGCTCACGTAGAGGCTTCGTAATGGTAGCAAAATCTGGAATGAAGAGAAAACAGTAGTTTGCCATTCCCAGAAAACTATGTACTTCAGTGGACGTTGAAGGAGGTGCAGCATTCTTGATATCTGTAACTTTCTTAGGATCTGGAGACAGAACTTTGTCACTAAGTACATGTCCAAAGAATTCAAATTTATGTTGATTGAGCTCACACTTTGCTCGGCTTAGTGTCAGATTCTTTTCTCGTAAGCGTTGCAATGTTGCACGAAGAGCTTTGTCGTGTTCAGCTTGGGTACGGCCATAAACAATGATGTCATTAGACATGTTGCCAGCATTAGGTATATCTTGCAATACCTGGCTGATGATGTGCTGGAATACTTCAGCAGCACTGTTAATACCAAAACTCAGGCGCTTGTACCTATACAGACCTCAATGTGTCATAAACGTTGTGATGAGGCAACTCTCATCATCAACTTCAACTGATGATAGCCCTTGTTTAAATCTAACTTGCTGAATACAGTTGCACCATTCAAGCGGTAAATCATATCATCTACAGTGGGTGTAGGATGGCGTTCACGCATTATTGCCTTGTTGGGAACACGCATGTCTACACAAATGCGTATCTCATCTGGATTCTTCGGCTTTCGTGGAGTGACAATTGGGCTTACCCATGGTGTTGGGCCTGTTACCGGTTCAATGATATCTAGTTCCATCAGCCTATCCAGTTCGGCATAGACTTTCTTGCGAGTATGGAATGGCTGTCGGCGATGTGGTTGGGCAACTGGAATTACATCTGGGTTGACATGCAGATGTACTTTGCTATCAGTATAACAACCTATGGATTCAAATCGATCAGAAAATTCAACAACAATAGCATCAACATTGTTTGCAGATTCCACTGCTACAGCATTAGAAAGCTGAAGTAGCCCCAATTTGGTTGATGTCTTGTAACTGAGTAGAGACTCCTTTGCATTCCTAATAACATGGAATGTAGTAATGAACATTGCACTCTTTGACTTAATCTCTGCAGTGTAAGTTCCAATCACTGGTAAGGCTACCTTTGAAGCATAGGCACTGGCTTTACCATTGTAGTTTTCAAGCTTTGGGAACTGTTTTTTTTTAATTTCTCATAGTGGCACTCAGCAATGGTGTCAATGTTTGATCCGGTGTCAATGAGAACTTTGAGACAAATACCAGCAATGTATACTATAGTCTCTGGGTTGTTTGGAAGATCATTCCATTCTGTGATTGCTTGTACTCCACAAATGTAATCACATTCACTGTCATCTGAGACTGGAAGTAATGACATGTTGTTTTGAACATTATTAACATTCTGGATATGAGGTGCAATATTGCGTTTACCACCTCGACCCTTATGACCTGATCCTCGTACAGTACGGTTATTCACTGACTGTGGTTTCATTAGTGCGGAACAACACATAGCACCAAAATGACCTAGTTTTCCACACTCATAGCACTTCTTACCTTTTTTTTTTTTTTTTTTTAGATATATACAAGAGTTGTTACATTCTTGTACAGCCACTAGTACGCGTAGCGTTTCGGGCAGGTCCCTGGAATACGATCCCCAGCCGCGAAGAATCGTTTTTTCATCCAAGTACACATTTTACTGTTGCATTAAACAGAGGCTACAGTTAAGGAATTGCGCCCAGTAAATCCTCCCCGGCCAGGATACGAACCCATGACATAGCGCTCGCGGAACGCCAGGCGAGTGTTTTACCACTACACCACGGAGACCATGTGCAGGACAAACATTACCTTGCTGTGGGTAGTCTCCTCCACAATTGTAACATTTATTGTTGACACCCTCTGATGTGAGTCGTTGTGACTGCTTGAGTCTTGTTCCATGACTCCAGTTATGATGTGGTTCTCGGCTCAATTTACTGTTAGGTTTGGCATGATACCTTCTGTGATCACGGTGTCCTCCCTGAACCTTACGTACCTCATTACTGTTAGTAACAGTGGCAGAACCGTTGTTGGCACTGCACTTCATGACACGAGCATCATGTGCAGCATCTTCCATTCAACGAGCCATATCCAGTATCTTGGTAAAGATCAGAGGGTATGCATCCTATAATAACAGTAACGCTACAGGCCTATTAACATACATCACAGTGATTTACCGCACATTCTTGTGAGCATGTCACACAATGTACACACACAGTTCCATCACTTTCATGTACAAACTGCAGCAGGCAACTTCTCATTCCTCAACGTATATGCCAGAAGCCAGAAACTCAATGTAACATTGCTCCCAGATCTAGACAATCATGGGACAATATACATGGGAGATTTTAATGCTAGACATATTATGGGAGACATTACTAACAACGATAATGGATGCAAATTTATCAAATATGTTTATGACAACAGATTAACCGTGTATACTACGGATACCCAAACTCATTTATTGGGAGGCAGACTTGATTATGTAATGCAGGGGTCTCCAAACTATGGCCCGCGGGCCACATCCGGCCCGCCACATAATTTCATCCGGCCCGCCAAACAAACCCCTGTGTGGTGGCCTTGAAAAAATAATTATCGTACGAATGGCATCGCAGAATTATTCAAAGTTGGGGCTGCTGACTGGTGGCGCTCAGCCCGAGTCAGTTTTCCTCTCTCTCGATAGTGTGACGCACAGATACTAGTACTGATACTAGTGCAGGAATTAAACCTCACTTCGTTGGAAGACAGAAGAGTTAGGGGGGACATGATCACCACATTCAAGATTCTCAGGGGAATCGACAGGGTTGATAAAGATAGGCTGTTTAACACAAGGGGCACACGCACTAGGGGACACAGGTGGAAAATGAGTGCCCAAATGAGCCACAGAGATATTAGAAAGAACTTTTTTAGTGTCAGAGTGGTTGACAAATGGAATGCATTAGGAAGCGATGTGGTGGAGGCTGACTCCATACACAGTTTCAAGTGTAGATATGATAGAGCCCAATAGGCTCAGGAAACTGTACACCTGTTGATTGACGGTTGAGAGGCGGGACCAAAAGCTCAACCCCCGCAAGCACAACTAGGTGAATACAACTAGGTGAGTACTGGTAGGTATGTGTGTGCATTACAACCAATCAGTTGTGTATAACTGTATATGTGGGGATGGAGGGCGAGTGGGGCTTCGCTGCTTCTGTTTCAGGGAGCACTAAACACTGTACAATATTCTTTCTCTGTACTTTGACAATACCTTTATCTTAGGTTATACAAAATAGCAATAATACTATTGTAGCAAAATATTGCCATGTTTAAATAGTTAAA
>WNGS01006030.1:15829-28424 GCA_020271785.1 Procambarus virginalis | reverse complement strand
GACAGACAGCCCAGAGCAACACAAGGCTGGAAAGGGCCCAGAACGTTCACAAGATATCTAGGGCCAGGTCCCTATTCGATCTCCAAAACTCCTGTGCCCAAATGTCAACCCAAGACATGTTACCAAAAACCGCAACATACTCTGCGTACTTCTGCACGTCATGGGCATGAGGGTAGACCGCAGGCTGGGTGGACTTTATGACACTGCGGACAACCTGAAACAAACGAGCCTGGGAACAGGGAACCCGAAAAACTGGATCCACCCAAAGAGCATGCACCATTACAGGTTTTTGCTCCGCTACCTGCTCTGCAGGTAGCGGAGCAAACCGCCACTGGACACAACATGTGATGCACCCCCGGCCTAATCAATCAAGCACACTCCACCACCGGACCTCTTAAGAAGCCTGCCATCTCATTTTCATTCAGAACAAAACGACAACCCAGATCAAAAGAACAGAATCCCCGGTGCCGGAGGAAAGCATGAAGCTCCCCAACCCGAGACCCAGCAGCCAAGGTCAACAAAAAACAGCGTTGAATGTAATGAAACAAAATTTTCTGGGCGAGTCCCGAAGGCTTGCTGGGGCTATCCAGGCTATGTATATCATTAGACTTTGGCATCAGTCAGTGTGAATGGAGTTTAGGTCTACCGGGGACCACGAGCCAGAACCTAGCCCCCTCAGAGAGGCACGAGAAGCAATGGGCTATAGAAATGCACATGGGATTTGGAGCATCCTATATCTGCCATCAACCGGAACAGGGACCCAGAAAGGTAAGCGCCTCAAAACAAACCCCTATTGTGGTTAAAACAACTAAAATAGACAAACGAGTGGACAGAAATCCCCAAATGAAAACTAGCAAACAAGCAGGACGTCACATGCGCTGCATGTCTGCACAGCTTACCCCCTCCCCGGGAGGGGAAAGGGGGAGCCCCAGATCCCCGTGCCGGCAATCCACCCTGCAGTTTCTGAGGCTGGATGTCAAAAACACATGAAAAAAATGCCGATCAGAGAGAGGGAAAGAGGAAGTTACCCGGGAGGCAGTCGGTGCTCGCACTTCAACTCAAAGTCGAGACAAAAGGCTGCAACCGATGACCCAAAGTGACACAGGCCCGACTAGGCCCTGGAACATTCACGAGGTAACATGCAGCCAGTGTAATAACCCAAACTCGCTCTTCCTGAGAGGTGGGTGGAGAGCGCTTCGGATTTGTAGTCCTGAGGTTCCGGGTTCGATCCCCGGTGGAGGCGGAGACAAATGGGCAAAATGTTTCTTTCACCCTGATGCCCCTGTTACCTAGCAGTAAATAGGTACCTGGGAGTTAGACAGCTGCTACTGGCTGCTTCCTGGGAGTGGAGGGGACACTATCTTGAGGTTATCTTGAGATGATTTCGGGGCTTTTTTTAGTGTTCCCGCGGCCCGGTCCTCGACTAGGCCTCCACCCCCAGGAAGCAGCCCGTGACAGCTGAATAACACCCAGGTACCTATTTTACTGCTAGGTAACAGGGGCATAGGGTGAAAGAAACTCTGCCCAATGTTTCTCGCCGGCGCCTGGGATCGAACCCAGAACCACAGGATCACAAGTCCAGCGTGCTGTCCGCTCGGCTGACCGGCTCCCTAAGCCACGAAATCATCTCAAGATAACCTCGAGATAGATAACCTTCTCCTTTCCTCACTCAATACTCCAGCTTTAACACTGCTAGCAGATCCGTGTGACACTCACTGACCTATCAGCTAATATTAAATCTGAAATATTAAACAAGGGGGAAGCAACAAATGAAGGGTTTATTAATTTAAGACTATTGAATAAAACTTATAATGTACGACTGCCACCACCTCCCTGACCACCGGAATGTCTATATTACTGATTTCCCAGGAAGGACAGAGATCAATAATTATGAACTTGAAGGGCATATGAATCTTGGTAATAAATCTTGGGAATTAATTATAGCAAACGTTGATTTACTTATTGAGAATATAGGAGCTTCCAATACCGCACATGAATACCACATATAAAAATAACACAGCATTAATTAAAAGAGGGGGGAATTAACTAAATACCACTATATCAATATTCACTTTATTGACACAGGCACATATTTTTAACAAATGAAAATATATCTTACACTAATAAAACATCCTAGGAGGCAATGGTCTGAAATACTGAATATACATGAAATCTATACCTTAACTGCAATCTGGCCAGAGATGGTGATTGCTGCCCTCAGGCCCTGAAGGGACCTATCTCCAAGTTCTGCCCAAGACACACTAACTTTAATATTTTCTTCAACTATATCAGTGGGAACAAGCTCCTCCCACTCAAAAGTCTTCCTAGGTCCAAATAAGCCCCACCTTTCCAAACCTATAGCCAATGACTTCAAAGTCTTACTCTAGGCCAGCCAAATGCCCCAAATAGCTCTGCCCACCTAAGGCCTCCCTGGCTAGGCTATAGGGCTGCCCTCAAAGTTATGTTTTATTCCCGTAGAATTTTGAATCGTTCCCACGCTACAACCAGGAACCAAGCAGACATTATCTGGCACCAGCCACCCCACGCAAAATTTGAGAATACAGTTTATGGACCTGAATTTGTCAATGGTTATAGAAGGGACAGAGAGAGAGAGAGAGAGGGGAAGAGGGATTGGAAAAGGGATTGGTAAGAGACTGGAGGAGGATACATGTGTGGGACACTGGTACTGACCTGGTTAGTGACTGGTGGAGGATACATGTGAGGACACTGGTACTGACCTGGGTAGTGACTGGTGGAGGATACATGTGAGGGACACTGGTACTGACCTGGGTAGTGACTGGTGGAGGATACATGTGAGGGACACTGGTACTGACCTGGGTAGTGACTGGTGGAGGATACATGTGAGGGACACTGGTACTGACCTGGGTAGTGACTGGTGGAGGATACATGTGAGGACACTGGTACTGACCTGGGTAGTGACTGGTGGAGGATACATGTGAGGGACACTGGTACTGACCTGGGTAGTGACTGGTGGAGGATACATGTGAGGGACACTGGTACTGACCTGGGTAGTGACTGGTGGAGGATACATGTGAGGACACTGGTACTGACCTGGGTAGTGACTGGTGGAGGATACATGTGAGGACACTGGTACTGACCTGGGTAGTGACTGGTGGAGGATACATGTGAGGACACTGGAACTGACCTGGGTAGTGACTGGTGGAGGATACATGTGAGGACACTGGTACTGACCTGGGTAGTGACTGGCAGAGGATACATGTGAGGGACACTGGTACTGACCTGGGTAGTGACTGGAGGAGGATACATGTGGCGGACACTGGTACTGACTTGGGTAGTGACTGGTGGAGGATACATGTGAGGGACACTGGTACTGACCTGGGTAGTGACTGGAGGAGGATACATGTGGCGGACACTGGTACTGACTTGGGTAGTGACTGGTGGAGGATACATGTGAGGACACTGGTACTGACCTGGGTAGTGACTGGAGGAGGATACATGTGAGGGACACTGGTACTGACCTGGGTAGTGACTGGTGGAGGATACATGTGAGGACACTGGTACTGACCTGGGTAGTGACTGATGGAGGATACATGTGTGGGACACTGGTACTGACCTGGGTAGTGACTGGTGGAGGATACATGTGAGGACACTGATACTGACCTGGGTAGTGACTGGTGGAGGATACATGTGAGGGACACTGGTACTGACCTGGGTAGTGACTGGTGGAGGATACATGTGAGGACACTGGTACTGACCTGGGTAGTGACTGATGGAGGATACATGTGTGGGACACTGGTACTGACCTGGGTAGTGACTGGTGGAGGATACATGTGTGGGACACTGGTACTGACCTGGGTAGTGACTGGTGGAGGATACATGTGAGGGACACTGGTACTGACCTGGGTAGTGACTGGTGGAGGATACATGTGAGGACACTGGTACTGACCTGGGTAGTGACTGGTGAAGGATACATGTGAGGACACTGATACTGACCTGGGTAGTGACTGGTGGAGGATACATGTGAGGGACACTGGTACTGACCTGGGTAGTGACTGGTGGAGGATACATGTGAGGACACTGGTACTGACCTGGGTAGTGACTGATGGAGGATACATGTGTGGGACACTGGTACTGACCTGGGTAGTGACTGGTGGAGGATACATGTGTGGGACACTGGTACTGACCTGGGTAGTGACTGGTGGAGGATACATGTGAGAACACTGGTACTGACCTGGGTAGTGACTGGTGGAGGATACATGTGAGGACACTGGTACTGACCTGGGTAGTGACTGGTGGAGGATACATGTGAGGACACTGGTACTGACCTGGGTAGTGACTGGTGGAGGATACATGTGAGGACACTGGTACTGACCTGGGTAGTGACTGGTGGAGGATACATGTGAGGACACTGGTACTGACCTGGGTAGTGACTGGTGGAGGATACATGTGAGGGACACTGGTACTGACCTGGGTAGTGACTGGTGGAGGATACATGTGAGGGACACTGGTACTGACCTGGGTAGTGACTGGCGGAGGATACATGTGTGGGACACTGGTACTGACCTGGGTAGTGACTGGAGGAGGATACATGTGAGAGAAGAGTTCATTTAGCGGTGTTGTTGGTGTTGGTTGAGAGGCGACGACAAGTGGCAGTGACGGCTGTTGTTGTGGGGAGGGAGGAGCAGCCCTCGTACACCGCCCCGGCCTTATTGTACTCTCTTGTACTGTCTTATTGTACACCTACACCCTCCCGGCCTTATTGTACTCTCTTGTACTGTCTTATTGTACTCCTACACCCTCCCGGCCTTATTGTACTCTCTTGTGCTGTCTTACTGTACTCCTACACCCTCCCGGCCTTATTGTACTCTCTTGTACTGTCTTACTGTACTCCTACACCCTCCCGGCCTTATTGTACTCTCTTGTACTGTCTTACTGTACTCCTACACCCTCCCGGCCTTATTGTACTCTCTTGTACTGTCTTACTGTACTCCTACACCCTCCCGGCCTTATTGTACTCTCTTGTACTGTCTTACTGTACTCCTACACCCTCCCGGCCTTATTGTACTCTCTTGTACTGTCTTACTGTACCCCTACACCCTCCTGGCCTTATTGTACTCTCTTGTACTGTCTTACTGTACTCCTACACCCTCCTGGCCTTATTGTACTCTCTTGTACTGTCTTACTGTACACCTACACCCTCCCGGCCTTATTGTACTCTCTTGTACTGTCTTACTGTACACCTACACCCTCCCGGCCTTATTGTACTCTCTTGTACTGTCTTACTGTACTCCTACACCCTCCCGGCCTTATTGTACTCTCTTGTGCTGTCTTACTGTACTCCTACACCCTCCCGGCCTTATTGTACTCTCTTGTACTGTCTTACTGTACTCCTACACCCTCCCGGCCTTATTGTACTCTCGTGTACTGTCTTACTGTACTCCTACACCATCCAGGCCTTATTGTACTCTCTTGTACTGTATTACTGTACTCCTACATACTCCTCCTACTCCTACAAATCTGTGAATATGTTAGATATTAAGTCACTGCACATTCTCTCATGTGTATTATACATATATAAAACGTTGAACTGTAATGCCAATCTTGACCTCAAAAGCTTCATTGAAGGTTGTAATAGAACCTTCTGTATTATGCAGGCAAGTGTAATTATGTAATTACGTGTAATTATGTAATTAATTATGCAGGCAAGTGTAGACCCTGAACTAAACCTCTTATCCACTATCTATGACAATCATCACTTTAATGATCTGAACTGCAGATATTTTACAGCAAATGATGTAAACAATGTATTATCACATAATCACAATATCTCTGTAATCAACTTAAATGTTAGATCCCTAGGTAAACACTTCGATGATGTTAGTGCCTTAATTGAAACTATTGACAACAAATTCACTTTTATTGTACTTACTGAAACATGGTTGAAAGAGGATACTACTCAACTCTTTAACATGCCTAACTACTTGGCAATTCACAACTGTCGTCAAACTCAGAGAGGTGGTGGTACTGCTCTTTACTACCATCATGAACTAACATGTTTAAAAGTAATTAGAACTAGAGACTGCTGTGGGGAGTATATCTTCGCCAGTTTCAGAGTAAAGGGTACCGAATCTATCCTGTCTGTGGGAGCAGTCTATAGGATTCCTAACACTGATGTGCCCGAATTCAATTCAAACCTTAGAAATCTAATACTCGATAACAGACTTAACAAAAACCATCTAATTATCGCAGGGGACTTTAATATTGACCTCTGCGAGCCTGAACACCCTACTGCTGTTAGCTTCCTCAACTGTATGAATTCCTGCTTCCTCATACCCTTAATCACTAGACCTACCAGAATCACTGATAGTACTGCCACGACTCTAGATCACATCTGGACCAACATAACCTCTCCGCTTACTTCAGGTATAATCACCGACAGTACTACAGACCATTACCCCACATTTCTCTTAACTAACATTAACAAACCACCTCTAGAGTCAAGGGAGATAAGTTTTAGGCTGCACAATGAATCTGCTATAGGCAATTTTATAACTGCTGCTGATAATGTCAACTGGGAGTCAGAGTTAGGTAACATAGGGGACATCAACCTAGCAGTACAATCTTTTCTTCAAAAAACTCTAAGCCTTTATAACACCCACTGTCCTATGCTTACAAAACAAGTCACTACCAAAAGGCTTAACAATCCCTGGCTTACAAAGGGAATACTTAAATCCATTAATAAAAAACATGACCTTGAGAAGAAGTATAGGCTAGGAACCGTCTCCAAAGAATTCTCAAAGAATTACTCTTTACTGCTATCTAAGATAATTAGACGAGCCAAAACTAAATACTACGAAGATAAATTTACCCAAATAAAGAGCAACATTAAAAAACTTGGAGCACAATTTCACAAATCTTGGGATCAAAGAAGATTTTAAACAACAAACCAACACTCCTGTCAAATAACGATGGTCAGCTTTCAGCATCTGATTCTGCTATTGAGTTCAATAGGTTCTTCTCTTCCATTGGGTCATCCCTTGCAAATGATATTCCTTCTTCCAGTACTGAGGTTAAGGACTACCTTACAGGTAACTATCCACAGTCTCTGTACCTAAAGCCTACTAATTCCACTGATGTCAATGAGATAATCCTTTCCCTTAAAACCAAGTCTAGTGCCCTTGAGGAGATTCCGACATTAATTTACAAAAAGCCTCCAGATCCTTAGCCCCTGCAATTACATTGCTCTTCAACAAGTCACTTGAACTCCAAACCTTCCCAGATATTCTAAAAAAAGCGAGAGTAACCCCTGTCCACAAATGTGGTGATCTCACTGATGTTAACAACTACAGACCTATTTCAATCCTGCCTAACTTATCAAAAATTTTGAAAAACTAATCTACAAGCAGCTTTACTCTTATCTAGCCAAGCACAATATACTTAGCTCTTGCCAATATGGCTTCAGACCTAAAAAAAGCACTAACGATGCACTTATTAGTATGATTAACTTAATTCATGCAGCTCTTGATAAAAATGAGTTCCCTGTTGGGTTATTTGTGGACCTGCGTAAGGCTTTTGACACTGTGAACCACCAAAACCTTCTTCTTAAATTACATCATTATGGAGTCAGAGGACTCTCCCTGCAATACCTCAAATCTTACCTTACTGACAGACTCCAGTATGTTTCTGTGAACAATTCAATTTCTCCTACCCTACCCATCAACATTGGTGTTCCTCAGGGCAGTATACTTGGCCCTCTCCTCTTTCTCATCTACATTAATGACCTTCCAAATGCCTCCCAACACCTTAGACCAATTCTATTTGCTGACGACACAACCTTCATTTACTCCAGTCCTGACCCCCTTGCTCTAAATGCCACAGTAAATACCGAGCTAATAAAGTCCATCTTTGGCTAACTGCCAACAAACTCACCCTTAACATTGACAAAACTTTCTATATTCTGTTTGGCAATAAATCCTCTAACCAAATAAATCTCAAGATTAACAATACCCAAATTTGTAACAAATTAGATGGCAAATTCCTTGGCGTTCTCATTGATCACAAGCTTAATTTCCAGGGACACATTCTAAATATATCAAAAAAAGTTTCAAAAACTGTTGGCATTCTTTCTAAGATCAGATATTATGTACCCCGCCCTGCCCTGGTGACTCTCTATTACTCCCTCATCTATCCATATCTCAACTATGGTATTTGTGCTTGGGGTTCTACTACCCAAAATCATTTACGTCCTCTAATTACTCAACACAAAGCTGCTATTAGGACAATATCCAACTCTGGCCCCAGACATCACTCGGTACCCCTACTCAAATCTCTCAATATGTTAGATATTAAGTCACTGCACATTCTCTCATGTGTATTATACATATATAAAACGCTGAACTGTAATGCCAATCCTGACCTCAAAAGCTTCATTGAAAGCTGTAACAGAACCCATGAGCACCACACCAGAAATAAATACAGTTTTGATATTCCAAGAGTACGACTTAACCAAACTAGAAATGCTCTACAAATCAAGGGACCCAGAATGTGGAATGACCTTCCCAACCATGTTAAAGACTGTACCTCTCTCAACCAGTTTAAGATTAAAACTAAACACTACCTGATAAACTCCCTGTAACCTACCTTACCCCTCTATTGTCAACCCATGTCTTATTTTTTTTTTTTATTCAACGCTGTTTGTCTACATATTGTATTTGTGCTGCTTTTCAGTCATGTTCCCCCCTTTTTTTGTACCTTTATTTGTATCTGTTCTCAAAACATTTTATTCTTTTTGTTCAATTAGTATTAAGTTTTAGATATTAATGTTTTCTTGCCCGAAACGCATTGCGTAATAGTGGCTTTAGGCATTGTATGTACTAGCTCTATCTATAAATCGATCCACTTATGTAAAATCTCTCTATGTATGTACCTTTCCTGAATAAACATATTTTATTTTTTAGTGTAAACTATTACTTTCAGTGTACCTGAGTGTACTTCCAAGTAATCTACCTCATTTTTTTTTAGTATAACTTTAGTAACTACAGTGTAAAATTACTTTAGTAAAGTAAGCTATTGTTATATTAGTTACAATTGTTATTGCTATTACTGTCTCATTCAGTGCTTCATTTTTTATTTGTTTCTATTATATATGTATTTGCATTTTTTTATTTTTTACCATAATTATTTTATATCTTTAGTAGATTTAGTATTTTACTGCTCTGAGATTACTTTCCTTATTGTATCTTGACTCCATTGCATCCACATGCAAGCTGATATTGATCCTAAACAAAATCTACTATCACAAATTACACTAACCAGCACATTGATCATCATTTTACAGGCACTACACACACACCAGGCTAAAAACTAACTCCAAAATAAAACTTGCTTTCAGTTTTCAACCAAAATGTTAGATCACTTGGTAAAACATTTTGATGATATAAATGCACTACTCTCAGCGCTAGGACTAAACTATCGTTCATTATCTTCAGAAACCTGCCTAGGTAAAGACCATACCCAACTTTACAACTTAGCGGTTATAGAGCCATTCACACTGTAGGCCTAACTAAAATGGAGTTGGCAAGCTATATACTACCAAGATACCTTCATTTGCAATAGTGTCATTAGCATTAGAGAGGACTACAGTGAATATACCTTTGCTCAATTCTCAATTAACTCCCTTAAATCCTCCTTGACTATTGGAGCCATCTATGGATTTACCAATACTAACATAATTCAGATAACTTAAGGAATCTTATCATAAACAGCAACCTCAACAAAATCACTCATTCTGGGAGGTGACTTCAATATTGACTGTGTCAACAAATAACAACAAAATAAATAATATTTAAATTCATTATTTAAAATATTATTTAGTGTGTGTGGGTTGGGGTCTGAAAGATGAGGTAGTATCTCAGCAAAAGTATACATTTAAAATGGTAGAAACATTTGGCAAGTCATTGATGTATGTAAGAAATAGGAGAGGTCCTAAGATGCTGCCTTTGTGACACTATCATGGTTAATGGTTGAGTGGGGGAGGTTATATGACTGAGAGCTGCATATTGGTGTCTGTTATTACGATATGATCAAATATAGTTTATGAGCAAGGCTTGAGGTTCAATAATGATGAAGTTTAAGTAGCAGGTAGTTATGGTTTACAATATAAAAGGCCTTTCAGGTTAATGAAGAGGCTAATTGAGAACACATTTTTGTCAAGGGCTTTGTAGATTATTTCAAGTAGACTAATAATGACATCATTTGTACTCTTTCTACGGGGAGCTCCTTCAGCTCCCTGGAGCTGTCGAACTGATACTAGCTTATACGGTATCAGTCTGGGGCTTCAGTCAATGGAGTGCCTACCGGGGACCACGAGCAGAGGTGCAGGGCCCACTCAAGAGGTGCAGGGAGGAGTGGCTTAAGAACCCCCCGCCCCATACTTGGGAGTATCCATGTCTGCCATCGACCAGGGTTAGGCACCCAGAAACATAGGCATCCCAAAACAAACTCCACTTGGTAGGAAATTGCAAACCCAAGACCAAACAGAGAATCAGAACTCCTCGAAAAGGAAACAAGCAAACATCATCAAGCGCCGCTTGGCCATCCACCCTTCCTATTTATCCTATTTACAACAGATTTAGTATTTAACTGTGCCTGTAATTGCTTGTCTTATTGTATCGTGACCCCATTAATCTACAGCATACTGATATTGATCCTGATCGAAATCTTCTGTCTCATACCCACACCAATCAGCACATTGATCATCATTATTGCAGGATGTATTACACAGCAAATCTTGCAAAAACCAAACTCCTAAATAGCACCTGCTTATCAGTTTAACAAGTGACCTAAAATTTGGTTGAAAACATTTTGATGATATAAATGCACTACTCACAGAACTAGGTAACAGTCTCCGTGGTGTAGTGGTAAGACACTCGCCTGCGTCCGCGAGCGCTATGTAATGGGTTCGTATCCTGGCCGGGGAGGATTTACTGGGCGCAATTCCTTAACTGTAGCCTCTGTTTAACGCAACAGTAAAATGTGTATTGGATGAAAAAAACGATTCTTCGCGGTGGGGATCGTATTCCAGGGACCTGCCCGAAACGCTACCCGTACTAGTGCTGTTACAAGAATGTAACAACTCTTGTAAAAAAAAAAAAAAAGGTACTAAATATCATTCATTATTTTAACAGAAACTTGGCTAAGTAAAGACATACTCAACTCTGCAACTTAGCTAGTTATAAAGCCATTCATAACTGCAGGCCTAATAAAAACAGGAAGTGGCACAGCAATATATTACAAAGATACCTTCATCTGCAATAGTGTCATTAGTAATAGAGACGAACTATGTGAATATACCTTTGCCAAGTGTCTCCAGTAAATCCCTTAAATCCTCCTTGACTATCGGTGCCATCTATATTATTTATTTATTTATTATATATATACAAGAAGGTACATTGGGTTTGTGAGAAACATTGAATAGCACAGTATTACAATCTTGTAAAGCCACTAGTACGCGCAGCGTTTCGGGCAGGTCCTTAATCTAACAGATAATTTAAGTAGGTAATTTCTATCAAAATTAAATAAATGATAACAATACATTGCAAGAGAAAAATGAGATGAGAGAGCATAGTAAGTATATTAAGCACATTGGTATATTAAAGCTCATTGATTACATTGACAGTGATTGGTAATTTAAACAGATAATAGCACCATAAGCAGTTTGACAGCACATATAGAAGACAGCAATGATCACAATGATAAAGATGTTCAGATTGGGTACATAAAATTGGGAGATTGGGTAGCAAAGATACAGTGCAATTTTAAAGCAAAATGTAAAAAACTATGAAGATGAAATTAGGTACTTTTTAGTTTTGTTTTTGAATGATTAAAAGTTGGACAGCTTTTCGCTTCAATAGGGAGTGAGTTCCATAAACTGAGTCCCTTTATTTGCATAGAGTGTTTACACAGATTAAGTTTAACTCTGGAGATATCAAAGAGATATTTATTCTGTATGGTGATAATGGGTCCTATTACATCTGTCCAGGAAGAGTTTCAGAGCAGGATTTGCATTTAGAACAGGGTTTTGTAAATGTAGTTGACCAGAGAATTTGTGGAGTGAGATTATATTTAGCATGTTTAGGGAGTTAAACAGGGGGCTGAGTGTTGCCTGAAAGCAGAATTTGATATTATTCTGATAGCAATTTTGCTGGGTGATGATGGACTTGAGGTGGTTGCAGGGTGAACCCCATGCACAGATACAAGTTAGATAGGGATAGATTAGTGTATAATAGAGAGATGAGAGCAAGTTAGGTACATAATATCTGATTTTGGAGAGCATACCAACTGTTTAGAGACTTTCTTAGTTATGTGCTGTATGTGGGTACTGAAGTTGAGTCTCTTGTCTAGGAATAAGCCAAGAACTTTCCATCATTTTTATTGCTAATGTTTACATTGTCTATCTGAAGCTGAATTGAATTTGTAGATTTGCTTCCAAATAAGATATAGTAGGTCTTTTCTATGTTAAGTGTTAGTTTGTTGGTTGACATCCATAAGTGGACTTTTTTTTTAGTTCATTATTAAAAAATTATTTAGTGTATGTGGGTTGGGGTTTGAGTAA
>WNGS01006030.1:0-11380 GCA_020271785.1 Procambarus virginalis | reverse complement strand
ATATTTATTTATAGTTTATTTATTGTTATTTTAACCCATGAGCACCACACCAGAAATAAATACAGTTTTGATATTCGAAGAGTATGACTTAATGAAACTAGAAATGCTCTACAAATCAAGGGACCCAGAATGATGTGGAATGACCTTCCCAACTATGTTACAAGCACACGCCCGTATAAACAACTGGGCTCTACCCCTTCAGAACTGTGAACTACATTTGCCTTGCTCCTTGCACTGAAATGTGTACAATGAGGGTAGTATCATCAGCAAACAAAAATAGGTTTCAGAATGTTAAGACATTAGGCAATCATTGATGTATATAAGAAATAGAAGAGGTCCCCATATTATGAGATAGATTCAAAGAAGCAAAGGCAATATGAAAAGCACATGGAATACCATCTCTAATCATCCTAGGAACAAAACAAACACTCCCACACCAGATAACATTCTCTAAGGATGGCTTTACGCCGTCAACTGATTTAGAAATGGCAAAAGAATTTATAGCTTCTTTTCATCGGTTGGTGCTAACCTTGCCAGTAAAATCCAACAGACTCAGACACATATCAACACATATCTCTCAGGCAGCTATCCAAACTCTCTTCTTCTTTCACCAGTCAGCCCGACAGATGTTGTGTCCATCATACACTCACTAAAGACCAAAGCTGGGAACATCAGTGAAATCCCATCCATAGTATACAAGAGAGCCTCCCAAGCCCTTGCGCCACCTATAGCTCTGCTGTTCCTCAAATTCCTTGAGTGTCATACCTTCCTTGATATTCTTAAAAAAGCAAGGGTAACGCCAGTTCATAAAGGAGGTGATCCGGTAGACATAACGTTGCTGCTGCCAGACATGTACGGCTAGATTTTCCTCTGGGAACCACAGTAGAGGAAAAAATACAGTGGTTTTGTGAAGCCACTGCGGCACATTATGATAAGGTCATTAGGTTACCTAGAGATGAAAGTGACCATGTCTTCGTTACAAACGACAGTGCTTTTGTAAATGTGTTGCTAAACACAGAGTATGCAGGCATTAAAATGAAAAATGCAGCACCTAGGTGTCCAAAAGTAAGCATTGTCATATTCAATGTTAATAAACTCATTAAGCCTGAATATCTTTGTGATGAAAATATTGTAAACTCTAAACGTCTGAGAAATGGCCTCATAGCTACCGCATGGAAAGGTGCCACGCCTATACCGGACAGAATTTACTCTAGAGCAGCTTTAGGTCGGCACTATAACATTGCCCTCTACAACCCTCCCCCTCTTCACCACCATGAAGAGCAGTTGCCAAATGCTGCCATCAGTCCCACTTGCTGTTCAGAGCCATCTGGAGGTGATGTTCGCTCCAGCTCGCTGCCAAACTTACCACCTTTAAATTACGAAGTGCACAAGGGGACCGGTGCCAGACCGAAGACTCCTGCCATCATCCCAGCTCCCCCACAAGAACCAGGTGCTGCATCTTCTGCCAGTTGTGTTGAATGTGGGTGCTGAAGTTGAGTTTCTTGTCTAGGAATAGGCCAAGAAACTTGCCATCATTTTTATTACTAATGTTAATGTTGTCTATCTGTAGCTGAATTGCATTTGATGATTTACTTCCAAATAAGATGTAGTAAGTCTTTTCTATGTTTAATGTTAGTTTGTTAGTTGACATCCATAAGTGGACTTTTTTTAATTCATTATTCACAACATTATTTAGTGTATGTGGGTTGAGGTCTGAATAGATAAGGGTAGTATCGTCAGCAAACAATATAGGTTTAAGAATATTAAGAGACATTAGGCAGATCATTTATATATATAAGAAATAGAAGAGGTCCTAAGATACTGCCCTGTGGCACTCCAACGGTAATTGGTAGAGTGGAAGAAGTTGTATCATTGATGGTTACATATTGGTGTCTGTCACTAAGATAGGATCGGATGTAATCAAGGGCAAGGCCTCGGATTCCATAATGCTGGAGTTTAAGTAAGAGGTAGTTGTGATTAACACTATCAAAGGCTTTTCTTAGGTCAATGAAGAGTCCAATTGGAAACTCATTTTTGTCAAGGGCTGAGTAAATTACATCAAGGAGACTAATGATTGCATCGTGGGTGCTCTTTTGGGACCGGAAGCCAAACTGGCAGGGGCTGAGTATGTCGAATTCTGTGTGGTCTGAGACCACACAGTTCATGTGCTTCTTTGCAAGATATTGATGTTTTGGTCTACGTGTCTGAGGAAGGTCAATAATTTTCTGGTTTTAGTGATTTAGAATTGGAAAATAGTTTCGTTGCCGCTTGTGCCAGTGGAGTGCGTGGTGTTGCCAAGCGACATTTTGTCCCGTCAGCAGCATATGGCCCAGCCATGCGGCACCACATGGGACCACATGGGGACACTGATGAACAAAGACCCTCAACATCAAGTAATTTTCCATCATCGCCCCTGCTGTTCCTAGACGGGCTTCAGCTCCTGGTACATGGTTTCCTCGCCGTGGTGCCGATGTTGCCTCTCGAAAGACACCAGGTGTATGTGTGTGGAGTGATGGGACAGATTTTGTTCCACAAATTCCTGCCTTTGATAATTCAGATGTTGGGATTACAGACCTTTTCCCCTGCTGCTGGTGATAATGTGTGTGAAATGCACTACTTTACTGCATATTTTGATGAGCCGCTTATGGAACATATTGTTCAGAAACGAATAAATATGCGGCTGATCTCATTCGTGAGGAGTTATCCGATTTTTCATGATATCAGCGATGGAAAGATACGACTTTAGGTGAAATGTATGTTTTTGGCACTGTGTATGTTGATGAAACATTGTGTCAAACTCATACTCGACCATTATTGGAGCAAAGACCCTACTGTTCCAACACCATTGTTCGGGAAATATATGTCTCAAGACAGATTTGCGATACTCCTCAGGTGTCTTCATTTTGCTAATAATGAAGACCAGACTGAAGATGATAGACTTTGGAAGGTGAGGCACATCCTGAATGAACTTATTAGAAAGTACATACAGTACTACGTACCAGCTCAGAAGCTGGTGTTTGAAGAATCCCTTGTGCTTTTCAAAGGACGTCTTGCCTTCAAGCAGTATATTCCCTCCAAACGCAACAGATTTGGATTGAAATTCTTTGTGACTGTGAAACAGGAATTGTGTTACACATGATAATGTATACGGGTACATATGTAGACATTCCTGCTAATGACCAACATGGCTTCTCAGGTAGTGTTGTGAAGGCACTGCTTGCACCATATCTGAACAAGGGCCGCATATTGTACACAGATAACTATTATACCAGTCCCTTGCTAACTAGGTTCTTGCTTGATAATAGAATTGGAGTGTGGCACAGTGAAGGCAAAACGATGGGAAATGCCAGTGTTTCCAGGTGCTATGCAGGTTGGTAATTGCGAGCTAAGAAAAACTGATGCAATGCTTTCAGTGCGGTGGAAAGACAGGCGTGAAGTGAACATGTTTACCACCGTTCACGATGGTACAATGGTGGACAGTGGCAAGGTGAACAGAACAACAAAACAAATATTCTATAAGCCAGATTGTGTTTTGACTATAACATCAACATGCATTTGGCGGATAAATGCGACATGATGGTGGGGGCAGTAATGTGTGTTTGGAAAACAGTGAAGTAGACCAAGAAGATATTTTTCCACCTTGTTGATGTAACACGGCTGAACAGTTACAATATGTATCTTGTCAAAACAGGTGGTAAACGAAATTTCCGTGCGTTTAGTTTTACTGTAGTGACACAATTACTAGAAACGTTTGGTAAACCAATTTCTGGCATACAGAGGCCCATTGTGAACCCAATATTGCACCATGCTCCCACACCCAGGCTCGCTTTCAAGGATGCCTTTCTGACACACAATGTAAGGTATTTACCACCAACTGGAAAACTTGCAGTAGGCCAGCTTGAGTGCATTGTATGCAAGACCGCAAAAAAAGAGGGAACAGAAATGTAAATTGGTGATGACTTGGTGCACAGCGTGTAAGGTCCCTTTGTGCTATGTCAAATGTTTTGATGAGTATCACGGTCTTGATGACTTCTAAATGTCCAAGACTGGTGCAAAAACATGTACATACAGAGTGTATATAGTGAAAACAATTCATAATAAATTGTATATTTACTGAAAAATAAAACATTTTTGTGCAAATACTTGTGACACTAATATGTGACAAAATAATAAATTTACAACAGTTGTATTATAATAAAACATTAAGTGATAACATTTTGTACCACACCAGTGAAAAAAATGGTTGTAAAATAAGCCACAGATACTGTAAATAATGCCACAAAACAGGCTCAGGAACACAAATATAGAGTAATAAGAAAAAATATATATATATTTTTTGTTGCACCTGTGGGTGTTGAAGGCCAAAAGGCCCTTAGCAGCTTAAGGGTTAACAATAGTTTCATTCAACATTTCAAAGAGCACATCCTCACAGAAACATACATAAACATTTTACACAAATTAATCACCTTTGCAGAACCTTTTCCATTAGGCAAATTTATAAGGTCATTACACTTCCTTAGAAACCCAGAAAGTTACACAGTTTCCAAATTTTGTTGCCATTGCTCCAAGTGACTGGCATGGCTGTTACATCTGCATATATCCTCATTTTAAGGATGATATACAATAAGACACAGATACAGAATCAGTAGAGATGTGTTCATAATATGATTTATGAAGGGGCCACAAGTGATTAATCACATCTTTAGAAAGCAAAGAGGATAAACTATTAAATACTTGTATGGTTTTCTCCTATATGATTTTTGTTTCACCAATGCAGGTGGGAGCTATGTGGTAGAGTAAGGTTATGTGGGTGGGAGGTGGTGTGGATGGGTGGGAAGGGTGGCTTAGGTTGTGTGGGTGGGTGGTGTGTAAGGCTTTGTGTTGTATGGTAGGTTGGTGTGTGTTGTTCATCAGATGAGTGATGGTGGGTGGGGGGTCCAGTTGTGTACTGGTGGGTGGGCTGGCCAGTTGAGTGTTGGTGGGTAGGCTGGCCAGTTGAGTGTTGGTGGGTAGGCTGGCCAGTTGAGTGTTGGTGGGTAGGCTGGCCAGTTGAGTGTTGGTGGGTAGGCTGGCCAGTTGAGTGTTGGTGGGTAGGCTGGCCAGTTGAGTGTTGGTGGGTAGGCTGGCCAGTTGAGTGTTGGCGGGTAGGCTGGCCAGTTGAGTGTTGGCGGGTAGGCTGGCCAGTTGAGTGTTGGTGGGTAGGCTGGCCAGTTGAGTGTTGGTGGGTAGGCTGGCCAGTTGAGTGTTGGTGGGCAGGCTGGCCAGATGTGTATTGGTGGGTGGGTTCAGCAAGCATATTTTCATGGGTGGGCTGACCAGATGTGTATTGAGGAGTGGACTGGATAGATATGTGTGAGTGGGTTGTCAGAACAGGTGTATGGTGGTAAGTGGGCTGCGGTTTGTGTAGCTGGGTAGGTGGTGCTTGTGAATGGTTTAGGTAACTTGGTGACACGCAAGGGCGAGTGATATGTGTGTGTGTTGAGTGTGAGGGTGTTGGTGCAAGTGGAGTAGTATGCAATGGTTTCTCTTTTGTGTGAGATCTCTTGTGTCTCACTAAAGCTTGTTTGTGTGAAAAAGGTAGTAAACACTCTGAACACTGATATAGTGACTCCCTTGTGTGAGTTCTCTTGTGCGACACCAAACCATGCTTGTGAGAAAATTTTTTTAAACACTCTGAACACTGATATGGTTTCTCTCCTGTGTGAGTTCTCTTGTGTCTCACCAAAGCATGGTTTTGTGAAAAATATTTAAAACACTCTGAACACTGATATGGTGTTTTTCCTGTGTGAATTTTCATGTGTGAAACAAGTCCAGATTTATATGAAAAGTCTTTTGAACACACTGAACACTTGTAAGGTTTTTTCCCTGTGTGATTTCTCATATGTGATGCAAGATTAGCTTTATCAGAAAAGTCTTTTGAACACTCTGGACACTGATAAGGTTTTTCTCCTGTGTGGGTTCTTGTGTGTGTCACCAATATATGCTTTTGTGAAAAATATTTTAAACATACTGAACACTGATATGGAGTTTTTCCTGTGTGAGTTCTCATGTGTGATACTAGAGCAGGTTTATAAGAGAAATCTTGTGAACACTCTGAACACTGATATGGTTTCTCTCCTGTGTGAGTTCTCTTGTGTGCCACTAAACCATGTTTCTGTTTGAAATATTTTAAACACTCTAAACACTGATATGGTTTTTCTCCTGTGTGAGTTCTCTTGTGTTTCACCAAATCACATTTTTGTTTGAAGTCTTTTAAGCACACAGAACACTGATATGGTTTATCAACCGAGTGATTTTTCATGTGTGATGCAAGATTAGCTTTATCAGAGAAACTTTTTGAGCACTTTGAACACTGATAAGGATTTTCTCCCTTGTGAGTTTTCATATGTATCAGTAACTTATGTTTTTGTGAAAAGCATTTGAAACATATTGAACACTTGTACGATGCCTTTTCCCTGTGAATTCTCTTGTGTAACACCAAACTATGTTTATGAGAAAATTCTTTTAAACACTCTGAACACTGATATGGTTTCTTTCCTACATGAATTTTCTTATGTGCCACCAAGCCATGTTTTTGTTTGAAGTTTTTAAAACACTCTGAACACTGATATGCATTTTCTTTAGCGTGAATACTCATGTTCTGCTGAACCAGGTATTTACAGAAAGTATTCTGTGCAGTGAACACTAATATGCCTTCTCCCTCATATAAGTTATTTTGTGTGTGTGTGCCAATGAACTAAATTTGTTTTATATTTTTTAAAACTATAAAGAGAGATATGGTTTCTTCCAATAAACAAAATTTTTGTTGAAAGCCTTTCAAACACTAAACACAAATAAGGTTCATTTCCTGTTGAATTTTCAATATACTAAGTGCAGGGTTTAGGTCTTGTTGATACTGAACTCTGTTAAAGCTTTAGTGTAAGAACTTTTATTTGCCTTGCTTAATGCTGACACAGCTACTAACTTGAGACTAGTTTCAAAAAGAGACTGATTCCAGATCCATCACCAGGAAGGAGTTATATTTTGTGAAAGTTTATGGTCTCTTCTCTTTGTTCTAAATGCTCAACATTCAAATTTTACAATATATCAACATTTAAAATGTTAATCTTAAATGATTTTTTTTGTGTATTTGGAATTTTCTTCTTCCTGCATCCTGTTCTACAATACACTAGAAAACACGGTGTTTGTGGAGGACACCCGCAAAACTAATATTTTATCCAGATCAACTCTCACGTGTTATAAGTTCCACAATTTGATATTTTTCATACAAAGATCTTTAGGATATAGCAATATTATATAAAAATAAATAACATGAAAAAATTCCTTTTCAATGCTACTGTACTTGAAGCTGTCATACAAAATGAATTGTTATACAAACTATATGGACTGTGATGTGGGTTCCTTCCCAGTGATCTATGTATCCTACTTGATCCTTTAATAACAGTACCTGTTAACAACACACAATGATGTGGCAGTCTTCTGGCAGTTTTCTTTGTCAACTCTCATATTTTTAAGTGGAATTATTAGATGTGTTGAAATTTTACACCATGCACCAAAGTTGTTGTGTGTGTGTATCATGAATACAAACTTATGGCAATGCACAGGGGTAAGCAAATTCAAATTATTTCTAACACTGAGTGATTACATATATTCATGAATAATATGTTGACAAAATTATTTGCATATACTTATGTTAAATCTTCACTCTTAAAACAGTGAGTGCAATTAATGATCTCATCATGAATGTGTCTTCCGAGTACTGATGTTTTTTATTTGCATCGATGGCGGCACAGTACCCAGCTTGATAAGCGAGTTCTCATATACAACTTCACCTTTAAAAAAAAAAAGAGACAGACACACTTTAGGAGAATGCTAAAATTCAGGAATATTTTATTACAAAATATAATTAACTAAATATATATCCGAGTGCAGTAAGTTGACGGGAACATTTGAGAGTAAGACGGAAGGACAGTATAAAGAAATTAATAAAGGTCAGGGTCAAGAAAAAATAAAATGGCCTTAGGCATTTTGAACTTGTGAACTTACATCCACCAGTTGCTGGTGGAGTGCATGTAGTAGATGACTGTTAAGGGATGTGTGTAGTAGTCAGTTTGCTGAGTGGAGTTCGCGTGCAATAGTTAACTGCTGAGCACATGTAATATTTGCCTGCTGAGTGTGTCCCGTGGTAGTCCTGTGAAGGAGTGGCGTTGTAGTAGCTGACGTGTTGGGTGTGAAGATCTGACACAGCTTCAGGCAACACAACCCTGTAACGGCCATGTTTTCTGCCATTTACATGAGCTCAGGGCACTGGTGTACTGCAGTACCCTAGTGTAGTAGTTCTACTCATATACAGATGAGCTGCAAGAGGAAACAAGTTTACAACGCTTTATTAACTACTGTTAAGCGCAGCTATAAAAAATTACAATCTCCTGGCGTGTAGACAAAAAACAATATTCCCCTAAATTTGTTTTCTTATTGTTGTTAAAATGCATTCTCTGATCATGAGAAACTAAAAAACCAGCGTTGAATGTAATGAAACAATTTATGGGGGGGGGGGTTGTCCCGGAGGCTTCCTGAAGCTCTCCAAACTGATACAGTGGAACCTCAGTTCTCGTAATTTTTGGTACTCATAGTCAATTTCTCTGAAAAATTCGATTCGGTACTCGTTTGCCTCAGTGCTCGGAACTCAACCACTTGGGCTGGATGGTAGAGCGACGGTCTCGCTTTATGCAGGTAGGCGTTCAATCCCCAACCGTCCATGTGGTTTGACACTACTCCTTCTCCCCGTCCCATCCCAAATCCTTATCCTGACCCCCTCCCAGTGCTATATAGTCGTCATGGCTTGGTGCTTTCTACCTCATAGTTCCCTTCCCTTCAGTGCTCGGAATTCGTTTATACACGTCCAGGTCCACCAAGCACGTGGTTCTGTTCTGCTGAGCGAGGGGCGGGACGAGGCATACCAGTTTACCAGTGTCTCCCACCTAGCTTGAATATTGTATTTGGGAGGACTGGATGGATGGTGAGGGACTTGGTGGATGGATGGTGAGGGGACTGGGTGGATGGATGGTGGAGGAGGACTGGATGGATGGATGGTGGAGGACTGCATGGATGGATGGTGGAGGGGGACTGGATGGATGGATGGTGGAGGGGGACTGGATGGATGGTGGAGGGGGACTGGATGGATGGTGGAGGAGGACTGGATGGATGGATGGTGGAGGGGGACTGGATGGATGGTGGAGGGGACTGGATGGATGGATGGTGGAGGGGGACTGGATGGATGGATGGATGGTGGAGGGGGACTGATGGATGGATGGTGGAGGGGGACTGGATGGATGGATGGTGGAGGGGGACTGGATGGATGGATGGTGGAGGGGTACTGGATGGATGGATGGTGGAGGGTACTGGATGGATGGATGGTGGAGTGGGTACTGGTGGATGGATGGTGGAGGGGGACTGGATGGATGGATGGATGGTGGAGGGGGACTGGATGGATGGTGGAGGGGTACTGGATGGATGGATGGTGGAGGGGGACTGGATGGATGGATGGTGGAGGGGGACTGGATTGATGGATGGTGGAGGGAGACACTGGATTGATGGTGGAGGGGGACTGGATGGATGGATGGTGGAGGGGGACTGGATGGATGGATGGTGGAGGGGGACTGGATGGATGGATGGTGGAGGGGGACTGGATGGATGGATGGTAGGAGGGGGACTGGATTGATGGATGGTGGAGGGAGACACTGGATTGATGGATGGTAGAGGGGGATTGGATGGTGTAGAGGGACTGGATGGATGGATGGTGGAGGGGGCCTGGATGGATGAATATACACATGGAAAATACTGGAGGGCCAGGTCCCAAATCTGCACAGTAAAATAACAACGTACTGTACTGGAGTGAACGATATAGAATAAAATGCAGAATAGAACCAGTGAGAGAGCAGAGGTGCCATAGGCACAATCAGAGAACACTATATAAACATCAGAGGTCCACGGTTGTTCAACGTCCTCCCCAGCGAGCATAAGAAATATTGCCGAACAACCGTGGACATCTTCAAGATAAAAACTAGATCATTTTCTCCAAGGAGTCCCCGGACCAACCTGGCTGTGGTGGGTATGTGGGCCTGTTGCCCGCTGCAAGCCCAGCCTAGTGGACCAAACTCTCACAAGTCAAGACTCGCCTCGGGCCAGGCATGGGGAGTAGAACTCCCAGAACCCCATCAACCAGGTATCAACCAGATAGTGGAGGTGCAGGCAGCAAAGTGGGTGGATAGGCTAGCAGCAGTGGACTGGCCGGTGTCAGTGTGAAGGCGGGCAGTAGTGAGATGGTTTTTTTTTTTTTTTTTTTTTTTTATTTTTTTTTTTTTATTGTTTTCTACCACAGACGTGGCACACATTTACAATGCTAACCAACATATATACATTTTCTTCTGTCCTCCATGTGACAGGGTTAGAGATGTGTACTAAACATATATTCAAGGGTTATTGAACAATCAACCACTGAAGGTGAGTCGATGCTCCTTAAAATGCTAAGCTAACCTATATACGTAAATACATATACACAGATTTACGTATGCCTTACATAAAGTGTTCGATGCGTCTTCTACACAGTGTCATTAATGTACATAGAGAGATGGTTGGTTGGCAGAGTGGTCACCCTCCCCACTACCTCCATCCCCCCCCCCCCATCCCACACCCTCCCCATTACCTCTACCCCCCCCATCCATTCCCCCCTCCCCACTACAACCACCCTCTCATCTCCCACACCGGACCCTTCCAGCTGTATCCCCTCCCAGCCATATGGACGGTATTTAATACAGTGGGCTTCTTTGTTACCAGCTGAGGCAGACTCCCTGAGCGCCTGTCATTAAACTCTTATTTTTTACTGACTGGTGTGACTGTGAATGCCTGATTGACGGTGAATGCCTGAATGACTGTGAATGACCGGCAGACACAAACAATTATAGATCATATCAAACCTACCCATACTATCAAAATATTTGAAAAAATTATCTGCAAAAGCTCTACTCCTATCTCGTAAAATTCGACATTCTTAGCCCCTGTCAGTGTGGCTTCCGCTCCCAAAAGAGTACCAACGATGCAATTATTAGTCTCCTTGATATAATTTACTCAGCCCTTGACAAGAAATGAGTTTCCGATTGGACTCTTCATTGACCTGAGAAAGGCCTTTGATACTGTTAATCACAATTACCTCTTGCGTAAACTCCATCATTATGGAATCCGAGGCCATTCACTGGAATATATCCAATCCTATCATAGTGAGAGACACCAATGTGTAGCCATCAATAATACAACCTCACCCACTCTACCAATAACCGTTGGAGTGCCACAGGGCAGCATTTTGGGACCTCTCCTATTTCTT
>WNGS01006029.1:0-12736 GCA_020271785.1 Procambarus virginalis | reverse complement strand
TACAACCTTTTCTCAATCTTTGGCGGCTTTGTTTACTATTAAACAGTTAATGAGCTCCGAAGCACCAGGAGGCTGTTTATAACAATAACAACAGTTGATTGGCAAGTTTTACTGCTTGTAAACTGTTTAATAAATGTAACCAAAGCCGTCAAAGATTGAGGAAAGATGTACACGTTCGTAAGTGCTGCGTAACGCTTCGTGAATCTGGCCCAGGTTCGTAAGTGCTGGCGTAACTGCTTCGTGAATCTGGCCCCAGGTTCGTAAGTGCTGCGTAACTGCTTCGGAATCTGGCCCAGGTTCGTAAGTGCTGGCGTAACTGCTTCGTGAATCTGGCCCCAGGTTCGTAAGTGAATGTCTATGGCCCCAGGTTCGTAAGTGCTGCGTAACGCTTCGTGAATCTAGGCAACCCTATGGTCCTCGTAAGTGCTTGCGTAACAGCTTCGTGAATCTGGCCCAGGTCGTAAGTGCTGCGTACAGCTTCGTGAATCTGGCCCCAGGTTCGTAAGTGTTTGCGTAGCTTCGTGAATCTGGCCCCAGGACTTGAGCGCCACAGTCTCTAGATCTGCCACTCCGTGAACAGTACAACTATTATCTCTATTCAAAGTACACACGAGCCTAATGAACGTCAGTTTTACGGTGCATTAATTCATACCAATCAGTCGCTATGTTAACGAACAGTCCAATCCCTACGAATATACGACGTATCACGTATGGGAGAGAGAGAGAGAGCATAGAGGAGTAAGAGAGAGAGAGAGAGGAGAGAGAGAGAGGAGAGAGAGAGAGAGAGAGAGAGAGAGAGAGAGAGGAGAGAGAGAGAGAAATTACAGTTACAGGAATAACCCGTTATCCACTACACACAATACATAGCAACTTATCTATTGTAATCGTTCATGTAATCGTGTAATGATAGGACTGGCGGCCCGGCAGACGATACCTGTATAGAAGTTCAAGAGTTCTCCTACTCCCCGAGATGAACTAGCAGACGACTGCTGACTCCTGTTAGCAGGGAGAGCTTTCCCTTCCCATAGTTCATGAACCTTACCCTACTAGTTTTACACAGGAGGGTACAGGAGCAGACGACTGCTGACTCCTGTTAGCAGCGAGAGCTTTCCCTTCCCATAGTTCATGGTAAGCCTTACCCTACTAGTTTACACAGGAGGGTACAGGAGCAGACGACTGCTGACTCCTGTTAGCTGGCTGAGCTTTCCCTTCCCATAGTTCATGGTAAGCCTTACCCTACTAGTTTTACACAGGAGGGTACAGGAGCAGGATCGAGCTGCTGAGCTCCTAGTTAGCTGAGGCTGAAGAGCTTTCCCTTCCCATAGTTCATGGTAAGCCTTACCCTACTAGTTTTACACAGGAGGGTACAGGAGCAGACGACTGCTGACTCCTGTTAGCTGGCTGAGAGCTTTCCTTCCCATAGTTCATGGTAAGCCTTACCCTACTAGTTTTACACAGGAGGTACAGGGCAGACGACGCCTGACTCCTGTTAGCGGCTAGAGCTTTCCCTTCCATAGCATGGTAAGCCTTACCCTACTAGTTTTACTACAGGAGGTCAGGAGCAGACGACTGCTGACTCCTGTTAGCTTGCTGAGAGCTTTCCTTTTCATAGTTCATGGTAAGCCTTACCCTACTAGTTTTACACAGGAGGTACAGGAGCAGACGACTGCTGACTCCTGTTAGCTGGCGAGAGACTTTACCTTCCATAGTTCTGCTGGTAAGCCTTACCCTACTAGTTTACACAGGAGGGTACAGGAGCAGACGACTGCTGACTCCCCTTAGCTTCTAGAGTTTTCCCTTCCCATAGTTCATGGTAAGCCTTACCCTACTAGTTTTACACAGGAGGGTACAGGAGCAGACGACTGCTGACTCCTGTTAGCTGGCTGAGAGCTTTCCCTTCCCATAGTTCATGGTAAGCCTTACCCTACTAGTTTTACACAGGAGGGTACAGGAGCAGACGACTGCTGACTCCTGTTAGCTGCTGAGAGCTTTCCCTTCCCATAGTTCATGGTAAGCCTTACCCTACTAGTTTTACACAGGAGGGTACAGGAGCAGACGACTGCTGACTCCTGTTAGCTGGCGAGAACTTTCCCTTCCCATAGCTTATGTTAAGCCTTACCCTACTAGTGTGTTACACAAGGGTGGTACAGGAGCAGACGACTGCTGACTCTTGAAGACCTCCACATATTCAATAAGAAACGCCGAATATTGAACTACTGATGAACTAACTGCTGCTTATGTTGAACTAAGTGAATACTAAAACTGCCCTAATGGCTAGTTACCTCACAACACTTGTTAAGTTTCCTACTTACACTTAACACACACACACACACTTACTCTTCTTCTAAGTACTCTTTCAGCTTATAATTCACATGTTCACTAAACTGCTGTGAAAAGCAATTTGCTTCAAACTTCTAATTCCTCTATTGGTCAACTCCCACTTAATTACGAGAGACCGAGATGTGCCCCCAAGACGAGACAAGCACATAAAATAAGACAAGAACAAAACCACGGATTGGCAGGGTAATTGGGCAGTTACTGGGTAGATGTAATAGTCATGTAATATAATTGCCGCGGGCAGATCGCCTCTACGGAGGGATAGGGGTGAACCACCCTTAGAAACACTCTCTCTCACTTCACCTTTACAATGATGTTAACAACCCCACCTTACAACCGCTTGTTACCCACCCCCCATTACACTGCTTTTAACAACTCCACCATTACAACTGCTTGTTAACAACTCCACCATTACAACCGCTTGTTAACAACCCCACCATTACAACTGCTTGTTAACAACTCCACCATTACAACCGCTTGTTAACCACCCCACCATTACAACTGCTTGTTAACAACTCCACCATTACAACTGCTTGTTAACAACTCCACCATTACAACCGCTTGTTAACAACCCCACCATTACAACCGCTTGTTAACAACCCCACCATTACAACTGCTTGTTAACCACATTAATACATACATAAACAAAACAAAAACTAAATGGCATTGTCTGCTGGCTAACTATCACCACCACACAAGATAATAACTTAAACTACTCAAGACGGCAATTAAGAGGGTAATTACCCCCCCGGTTGTTGCTAAATACCGCACCTTCACGGGTCACGGGTTAGCTACCACAGTCCCAGACAACACTATCTTCAGGAAATTTATAAAGAAGCAGCCGGAAATGAATTAGATCAAATCTACACTGACGGGTCGTGTAATTCTGTCATGGCAAGGCTGGCAGCATACCCGGTAATTAGGAATAATGCCCTTCAAAACACAAGTGAAAAAAAAGCACGCATTGAGAACTATGCCTCTTCAACACAAGCAGAGCTAACTGCCAATTTTATGGCGTTAAGATTCCTTGAATCAAACACATAATGGATGCAGTGATTTGCACTGATTCAAAAGCAGCCTGCAAAGCCTAAGTAAAATCGGCAGGAAATTCTTGCGATAGTCGCTGAAATTAAGAGAGCTGTGAGAGTACTTACCAATCAGGGAAGAGTCATCAAGTTTCTGTGGATCTCCTCCCATGTTGGGGATCCCCTCCCATGTTGGGATATGTGGGAATGAACAAGCAGATGTGCTGGCTGCTGAAGGCGCTGAAGGAGACCATATTGAATACTTCATACCCAAGACTCTACTACAAATTAGAGGTATTGTCAGGCAACATCACCGTGACAAGGTAACTGAGGACAGGAGGATAGAAGCACAAACCAGTGAATCTGTACGATGGTACAACATGGTTGCAGCTGGCAATCCCAATCATTATGGCCGAAGAGGAGGAGGACGAGGGAGAGAATCAGTAATAGCGAGAATCCGTCTTGGATACAAATATCCATGGAGATATGGAATGGAAGCAACAGTTGATCAGCGAAGTTGCAGAATCTGTGGTGAGAGTGATGGACACCGCCTTGACCACTATCTACGTGAATGTGAACACCTGAGAGATATCAGAAATATAGATTAATAAACCCCACATTGTTTGAGTTAGGAAAACACTATTTGTCAAATATTGATATTGTTCTTAAAAGATTTCCCCATTTTGCACCCGCAAGATAACGTAAGCTTTTAGGGTTGAGAGATGTTAATCTTCTTGTTTGAGGAGCTGTTCACTTGAGACAGTTAAGCAAGTCCCAGCTGTGTCTGGGTACAAGTGACAGGATGAGCAACCCAGCGGGTTTTCTTCCTATTAGGGAGTGTTGTACATGTTGCTATGGACCAATTACTAGTCGCCTATAGCAATATATCTCCGCAATATATTAGGAATTGCTTTATAAAGTCAGGTCACTGAAACGGGAGACCTCTCACTCTTCCTAGCATTCTACTCTCTCTCTCTCTCTCTCTCTCTCTCTCTCTCTCTCTCTCTCTCTCTCTCTCTCTCTCTCTCTCTCTCTCTCTCCCCCATACGATATCTTCAGAGCTAAACCTACATCAAAATAAAAATAATAATACCTAAATCTACATCAAATTCAAAACTGAGAGCCTAATCCAACATCAAATTCAAAACTAAGACCCTAATCCTACATCAAATTCAAAACTGAGAGCCTAATCCTACATCAAATTCAAAACTAAGACCCTAATCCTACATCAAATTCAAAACCAAGAGCCTAATCCAACATCAAATTCAAAACCAAGAGCCTAATCCAACATCAAATTCAAAACTGAGAGCCTAATCCTACATCAAATTCAAAACCAATAAAGAGCCTGTAGAACTACCAAAAAGTCACTTGTATTCCTCATGACTTCCTACAAAATACAAATCCACAGTGCTGTAACATTATGTAATGTTGCTACAGTGCCTTCACGATAGACTCGTAGACCTGATAATACAGTGACACTGGTTCACAGTACCGTGTGGTACAGTGAGGTAATATTGTTCCTCTTGTTCCCTTGCATTGCAAAAAAATTGCAAAAAAAATGATATTGCAAAATGCTTCATAGTATTTTACCTGTTGATAGGAATCAACAGTGTTTTTCTGGTGTGTTGATGATGATAACTCGTTATCCTAATAGGACGTTTTTTATTTTGACGTATATCTTAGGGCAAAACTTGTCTTACAAGAAAATGGCCGACGCGGGTCGGGAAATTTGACTTAATGTCCCCATTTTCTGTTTTGGGTCCTCTGGAAAATTAAGATAAGGCACTTTCCGTTAAGTTCACTTGAGTTTCACCGTTAAGTTCACTTGAGTTCCACCGTTAAGTTCACCTGAGTTCCACCATTAAGTTCACTTGCGTTGCCCCGTTAAGTTCACTTGAGTTTCACCGTTAAGTTCACTTATGTTCCACTGTTTCTGTAATTAAGATTTAGAAACCAGATATAATCTTTAAGTTCAGTGTTTTTTGAAAGTCTATAAACGTTTGTTCTTAAGTAAATAATATTTTTTTCAAACAGCCACAATGACGGCAAATATTTAGTGTTATTTTCGAATATTTCTCAGGATTATGAGAATTTAGTCGAGAATTTAATGATGAGGAAACGCCCAAGTTCTTTGAAAATTCCTGCAAAGTTGCAATAGACGAGATATTGTTGATTATCCCTCTTTAAGACAGGCAAAAAGGTCTTCCTGTAACACCAGGAGTTTGTGATATCTTAAACAAATTCCTTCGTTATCATTTATCATTATTATCACCAACTTAGGGATATCAACAATATCACCAACTTAGCCCAGCACAGCCCATACACACACACACACACAGATCACAGTCACGCGAGGTAGCATTGAGAAAATCCACTGGAGCCGTGGTAAGGATTCGAACCCATGCACTGGGTGTTCCCCAGATAATTTAAATAAATTCTTGGAATTCTCATAACAGATTGTGTCCGTTTAATTCCTTGCAAGGCGTTATGAGCATCTATATATCGGTCAGACCGGAACTATTATTTCACAGCTAAATTCGAATTTCTTCTAAAATGAAAGAAGCCTTTCCATTTCTTTCTAAAATATCCTTGCACAACGCAAGTATTGTATTCAAACAGGCACCAAATAACATTTACCGTCGTGTCAGCTTTTCCAATCAGTGATTCGACCGGGATTTGTAACAGAGGTAGAAGTCAAGGGTGAATTGATTTGATTTGTTGTGATTGTTATTTTGATTGTGATTTGTTGTGATTTGTTGTGATTTGTTGTGATTTGAAAGTGATTGAGTGATTTTTAGCTCAATCTAAAACTACAGCAACTCAGAGGGAGACTTTAATATATATTGCATTTTTAGCATTGGAGAACTCCTAGCCTCTTCCGTAGGTGAAGTGAGGAGTTTCCCCTCCCTTGGGCCCTTCACTTGATACTGTACAACCCTCATCTTGGACACTTTCCTTATGCAGGCGATGAGTCACAATAACGTGGCTAAAGTATGTTGACCAGACCACACACTAGAAGGTGAAGGGACGACGACGTTTCGCTCCTTCCTGGACCATTCTCAAGTCGATTGTGAATGTGATTGTGTCACAATCGACTTAAGAATGGTCCAGGACGGACCGAAGCGTCGTCGTCCCTTCACCTTCTAGTGTGTGGTCTGGTTAACTTTTCTTATGTCTTGCAAAGGTTGAGCTTGCATTGTTGAATCTGTCTGCTATTGCAGAGTGGTAACGCTGCTTGCAACAACAGCCAGGACCAAGCTAAACCCCTCAACGAAATTTAGTTGTGCATTATAAAAAAAAATCCTAAATTATTTAAGTTCAATACAGACATAACTTTATTAAATAAAGCATTAAACTTATATTCTAATTACAAATTATTTGATAATGAAGTATATTTATAGCATGAATTCTTTAAGTCAAATGTTTTTCCATGGAAATTATTTTGTAGAATTTTGTGGAAAGATCTTAAATACTAAATTGTTTCCTATTGTGAATATTTCCTAATGATATTCTCTGTGTAAAATACCTTCACTTGGGTGCTGTTAATTGACATATTAGAAAGGAACTTCGTAATATTCTTAGAACATTCTTATCTAGAGTTTCCCGTTTCTGTTTTAAACCAAACAGAAGCTTTACCCTTTGACTTTAGATATTGTGTTGTTCACAGCTTAATGTGTTCGAACTGTGTTGTTCACAGCTTAATGTGTTCGAACTGTTTTGTTCACAGCTTAATGTGTTCGAACTGTGTTGTTCACAGCTTAATGTGTTCGAACTGTGTTGTTCACAGCTTAATGTGTTCGAACTGTGTTGTTCACAGCTTAATGTGTTCGAACTGTGTTGTTCACATCTTAATGTGTTCGAACTGTGTTGTTCACATCTTAATGTGTTCGAACTGTGTTGTTCACAGCTTAATGTGTTCGAACTGTGTTGTTCACAGCTTAATGTGTTCGAACTGTGTTGTTCACAGCTTAATGTGTTCGAACTGTGTTGTTCACATCTTAATGTGTTCGAACTGTGTTCTATACAGCTTAATGTGTTCGAACTGTGTTGTTCACATCTTAATGTGTTCGAACTGTGTTGTTCACATCTTAATGTGTTCGAACTGTGTTGTTCACATCTTAATGTGTTCGAACTGTGTTGTTCACATCTTAATGTGTTCGAACTGTGTTGTTCACATCTTAATGTGTTCGAACTGCGTTGTTCACATCTTAATGTGTTCGAACTGCGTTGTTCACATCTTAATGTGTTCGAACTGCGTTGTTCACATCTTAATGTGTTCGAACTGCGTTGTTCACATCTTAATGTGTTCGAACTGCGTTGTTCACATCTTAATGTGTTCGAACTGCGTTGTTCACATCTTAATGTGTTCGAACTGCGTTGTTCACATCTTAATGTGTTCGAACTGCGTTGTTCACATCTTAATGTGTTCGAACTGCGTTGTTCACATCTTAATGTGTTCGAACTGCGTTGTTCACATCTTAATGTGTTCGAACTGCGTTGTTCACATCTTAATGTGTTCGAACTGCGTTGTTCACATCTTAATGTGTTCGAACTGCGTTGTTCACATCTTAATGTGTTCGAACTGCGTTGTTCACATCTTAATGTGTTCGAACTGCGTTGTTCACATCTTAATGTGTTCGAACTGCGTTGTTCACATCTTAATGTGTTCGAACTGCGTTGTTCACATCTTAATGTGTTCGAACTGCGTTGTTCACATCTTAATGTGTTCGAACTGCGTTGTTCACATCTTAATGTGTTCGAACTGCGTTGTTCACATCTTAATGTGTTCGAACTGCGTTGTTCACATCTTAATGTGTTCGAACTGCGTTGTTCACATCTTAATGTGTTCGAACTGCGTTGTTCACATCTTAATGTGTTCGAACTGCGTTGTTCACATCTTAATGTGTTCGAACTGCGTTGTTCACATCTTAATGTGTTCGAACTGCGTTGTTCACATCTTAATGTGTTCGAACTGCGTTGTTCACATCTTAATGTGTTCGAACTGCGTTGTTCACATCTTAATGTGTTCGAACTGCGTTGTTCACATCTTAATGTGTTCGAACTGCGTTGTTCACATCTTAATGTGTTCGAACTGCGTTGTTCACATCTTAATGTGTTCGAACTGCGTTGTTCACATCTTAATGTGTTCGAACTGCGTTGTTCACATCTTAATGTGTTCGAACTGCGTTGTTCACATCTTAATGTGTTCGAACTGCGTTGTTCACATCTTAATGTGTTCGAACTGCGTTGTTCACATCTTAATGTGTTCGAACTGCGTTGTTCACATCTTAATGTCTTCGAACTGCGTTGTTCACATCTTAATGTCTTCGAACTGCGTTGTTCACATCTTAATGTCTTCGAACTGCGTTGTTCACATCTTAATGTGTTCGAACTGCGTTGTTCACATCTTAATGTCTTCGAACTGCGTTGTTCACATCTTAATGTCTTCGAACTGCGTTGTTCACATCTTAATGTCTTCGAACTGCGTTGTTCACATCTTAATGTCTTCGAACTGCGTTGTTCACATCTTAATGTCTTCGAACTGCGTTGTTCACATCTTAATGTCTTCGAACTGCGTTGTTCACATCTTAATGTCTTCGAACTGCGTTGTTCACATCTTAATGTCTTCGAACTGCGTTGTTCACATCTTAATGTCTTCGAACTGCGTTGTTCACATCTTAATGTCTTCGAACTGCGTTGTTCACATCTTAATGTCTTCGAACTGCGTTGTTCACATCTTAATGTCTTCGAACTGCGTTGTTCACATCTTAATGTCTTCGAACTGCGTTGTTCACATCTTAATGTCTTCGAACTGCGTTGTTCACATCTTAATGTCTTCGAACTGCGTTGTTCACATCTTAATGTCTTCGAACTGCGTTGTTCACATCTTAATGTCTTCGAACTGCGTTGTTCACATCTTAATGTCTTCGAACTGCGTTGTTCACATCTTAATGTGTTCGAACTGCGTTGTTCACATCTTAATGTGTTCGAACTGCGTTGTTCACATCTTAATGTCTTCGAACTGCGTTGTTCACATCTTAATGTGTTCGAACTGCGTTGTTCACATCTTAATGTCTTCGAACTGCGTTGTTCACATCTTAATGTGTTCGAACTGCGTTGTTCACATCTTAATGTGTTCGAACTGCGTTGTTCACATCTTAATGTGTTCGAACTGCGTTGTTCACATCTTAATGTGTTCGAACTGCGTTGTTCACATCTTAATGTGCGAACTGCGTTGTTCACATCTTAATGTGTTCGAACTGCGTTGTTCACATCTTAATGTGTTCGAACTGCGTTGTTCACATCTTAATGTGTTCGAACTGCGTTGTTCACATCTTAATGTGTTCGAACTGCGTTGTTCACAGCTTAATGTGTCCGAACTGCGTTGTTCACAGCTTAATGTGTTCGAACTGCGTTGTTCACAGCTTAATGTGTCCGAACTGCGTTGTTCACAGCTTAATGTGTTCGAACTGCGTTGTTCACAGCTTAATGTGTCCGAACTGCGTTGTTCACAGCTTAATGTGTCCGAACTGCGTTGTTCACAGCTTAATGTGTTCGAACTGCGTTGTTCACAGCTTAATGTGTCCGAACTGCGTTGTTCACAGCTTAATGTGTCCGAACTGCGTTGTTCACAGCTTAATGTGTCCGAACTGCGTTGTTCACAGCTTAATGTGTTCGAACTGCGTTGTTCACAGCTTAATGTGTTCGAACTGCGTTGTTCACAGCTTAATGTGTTCGAACTGTGTTGTTCACATCTTAACGTGTTCGAACTGTGTCGTTCGATACCTGCGTCACGCCTCTCCAAGACTGAAGACGTCGTACAGGCATCTCAAGGAAAATGGTTTACCTTCGACAAGCCGCCGGCTTCCTGTCCTCGTCGAGGGGCTACTTGTGCTAGTGGCCCCTCAGGTAAATTCAGGTAAATCTCCCTGGATGGTCCCGAACGCAAGCCGCTTCATAAACTATTACGAACTATTGGGATGAAATACACCTGGCGGCAGATTCACGAAGCTCTTACGCAAGCACGTACGAACCTGGGGCCAGATTCACGAAGCCGTTATGCCAGCACTTACGAACCTGGGGCCAGATTCACGAAGCAGTTACGCAAGCACTTACGAACCTGTACATCTTTTCTCAATCTTTGGCGGCTTTGTTTACAATTATTAAACAGTTAATGAGCTCCGAAGCACCAGGAGGCTGTTTATAACAATAACAACAGTTGATTGGCAAGTTTTACTGCTTGTAAACTGTTTAATAAATGTAACCAAAGTCGTCAAAGATTGAGGAAAGATGTACACGCTCGTAAGTGCTTGCGTAACTGCTTCGTGAATCTGGCCCCAGGTTCGTAAGTGCTTGCGTAACTGCTTCGTGAATCTGGCCCCAGGTTCGTAAGTGCTTGCGTAACTGCTTCGTGAATCTATCCCTACCTTCTCGCTGTGATTTCTGCGCTCACTCACAACTCAGTTTTGTTTCCGACTACATTTCAACATCTTAGAGTCCATCTTGAGCGGAAAAAATGAGGCCTGGGTTGAAAAATCCCGAGGTCTTGTCAGCAACTATGTAATATATTTGCTCCAAAGTTCTCAGAAGTTCTGGAGCAAAGTTGCTCCAAGTTGATTGTCAGTTCCACATAGTTATTCTTAAGAATTCCACATTGCAAGAAGTTCTACCAAAAACACACTCTCTCCAGTAATGCCATTTGCACTCATTGCAAGTGCTACTTGTTCCTCAGGTCTCCAGGAACTATTTAGGAAAGGCGGAAGTAACTCCAGGAAGTAGCTCAGTCGATTAAGCAGGGTCTGGGATACGCTTGGACGTAAGTTCGAATCCTCGTCACGGCCTATTGACACAGCTCGAGTGCTTGGGGGAGTTGTGTAAAACCCTGGTTTGTGTCTCGGAGAGGCTGCAGGATCCAGTAAGTTCAGTAGAACTTCGTTTCAACTCTTTTTATCCTGTCGTAGCTCTGGCGATTAAGGCAGGGTCTGGGATGCTCTCGGACGTAAGTTCGAATCCTCGTCACGGCCCTGTGGATTTGTTCATTTGATCCATCAAGCTATTGTGATTTCTGCGTGTAGCTAGGAAGTTGCCCTGATGGACGGCGTCTTGCAGAAGCACAGTGTGCAACACCTCTGGCTAGGAAGTAGGGAATCTAAAACCAGTTACGGGTTATTCATGCCCGTGCCACCTCTTGGGTGACTTAATCTTAACCAATCAAATCAATCGTAAACCCGCAGTTACAGCCCCGCTTCTGTGCCAGGTAAGTCCACTACGGGATCACCATAGCCCGTGCTACTTACTTTTTGTTCCGAGATGTTAAGATGCATCTTAAACAACAACGGCAGTTCCACTAGTGATATACCTGGTTGATACCTGGTTGATGGGGTTCTGGGAGTTGTTCTACTCCCCAAGCCCGCCCGAGGCCAGGCTTGACTTGTGAGAGTTTGGTCCACTAGGCTGTTGCTTGGAGCGGCCCGCAGGCCCACATGCCCACCACAGCCCGGCTGGTCCGGCACTCCTTGGAGGAAACTATTTAGTTTCCTCTTGAAGATGTCCACGGTTGTTCCGGCAATATTTCTTATGCTGCTGGGAGGGTGTTGAACAACCGCGGACCTCTGATGTTTATACAGTGTTCTCTGATTGTGCCTATGGCACCTCTGCTCTTCACTGCCTCTGATGTTCATACAATGTTCTCTGATTGTGCCTATGGCACCTCTGCTCGCTCTTCACTGGACCTCTGATGTTCATACAATGTTCTCTGATTGTGCCTATGGCACCTCTGCTCTTCACTGGACCTCTGATGTTTATACAGTGTTCTCTGATTGTGTCTATGGCACCTCTGCTCTTCACTGGTTCTATTCTGCATTTTCTTCCATATCGTTCACTCCAGTACGTTGTTATTTTACTGTGTAGATTTGGGACCTGGCCCTCCAGTATCTTCCACGTGTATATTATTTGGTATCGCTCTCGTCTCCTTTCTAGTGAGTACATTTGGAGAGCTTTGAGACGGTCCCAATAATTTAGGTGTTTTATCTCGTCTATGGTGCCGTATATGTTCTCTGTATTGCCTCTATTTCAGCAATCTCTCCTGCTCTGAAGGGGAAGTGAGTACTGAGCATACTCAAGACGGGACAACACAAGTGACTTGAAGAGTACAACCATTGTGATGGGATCCCTGGATTTGAAAGTTCTCGTAATCCATCCGATCATTTTTTGGCTGACGCAATATTTGCTTGGTTATGCTCCCTAAACGTTAGGTCGTCAGACATTATTATTCCCAATCCTTTACATGCTGCTTTCCTACTATGGGCAGATTCGATTGTGTTTTGTACCCTGTATTATTTTAAGGTCCTCATTTTTGCCGTACCTGAGTACCT
>WNGS01006028.1:0-15862 GCA_020271785.1 Procambarus virginalis | reverse complement strand
GGGTACCTAGTTCAAAGTCTCTTGTTACACTCCTATGCCCCTGGTGAAGCTGGGATAGAATATGATATCGCCAGTGGTGTCGTAAGCCTTTTCCAGGTCAAAAAGGACGGCAACAACGGAGGTCCTCGCAGCAAAAGCAGTACGAATATAGACCTCCAAGTTCACCAGGACATCTGTCGTGCTGCGGCACTTGCGGGAACCAAATTGAGAAGGGAGAGGAGGTGATGGTGTTCCAGGAACCACATCAGACGAACGTTAACCATACGTTCAAAGAGTTTGCAGACACAACTGTGAGGGCAATAGGGCGAAAGTCCTTAGGGGAAGTTTTCCCAGAGACCCTGGTTTGCGAACAGGGAGGACAACGGCATCGAGCCAGTCCTCAGGGACTGACGACGACTCCCGATCCGATTATACAGACTCAGTAAATACTGAGACGTGCACGGAGGGAGATGGCGAAGCATCTCATAATGAATACCATCGGAGCCCGCCGCCGTAGAACCGCAGAGGGCCAGGGCAGAACGAAGTTCAGAGAGAGAGAAGGGATCGTTATAGGAAAGTCGAAGACGAGTGCAGAAATCTAAAGGACGAGACTCAAGGACAGGTTTGCGAAGAAGGAAAGATTGGGGAAGATGAAGACCAGAGCTAACAGAAGAAAAGTGAGAACCAGTTCGGTAGCAACCTGCAAGGGTCCGCACACAGAGTACCACGGAGGTGGAGGACCGGGGAACATCGGGAACGAACTTACCCGCTATCTTGCGGAACCGCTTCCAGATCTGTGGCAGGGGAGTTTCGGACGTAATTGTGGAGACATAAGAAGCCCAACATTCACGTTAGCCGTACGGATGGCCTACGGGCCACCGCACTCGCTTTCCGAAAGAAAAGAAAAGAATCGGTCGTCTGCCGACGGCGGTGCCTCTTCCAGGCTGCACGCTTACAGCAGACAGCCCGAGCACAGTCCGCATTCCACCAGGGAACGCACTTCCGTGGACCCCGAGAGGAAGAGCGAGGAATAGAGCGGAGGGCAGCGTTGAAGACAGTGTCATGAAAAAGGAGAAGCGAGGGAGGGAGAGGCAGAAGGGAGAGGTCAGAGAGAGCAGCACTGAGGGTAAATAGGTTCCAGTCCGCTTTAGCAAACTGCCACCTAGGAAAAGAGAGGGAAGGGCGAAAAGAGAAAAAGGAAACAAGGATAGGGAAATGATCACTACCATGGAGGTCATCAAGAACCTGCCATGTGAAATCTAAGTAAAGAGAAGAAGAGCAGAGAGAAAGATCAAGACAGGAAAGGGTGCGAGTCCGAGAGTCCAAATGAGTGGGCTCACCAGAATTCAGAAGAGACAGGGAAGAAGAGAGGAGAAACGGCTCAAGAAGGCGACCCCGGGTATTCGTCAAAACGTCACCCCAAAGAGAATGACGACAATTGAAGTCACCCAGCAGGAGCACAGGCTCCGGCAAGGAGTCCAAGAGGTGTTTCAAATCAGGAAGAGAAAGCGGGACACTCGGGGGGAGATAAATGGAACAAACTGTGTACCATTTCCCCACAAAGATACGAGCAGCAGAACAATGGAGGGGCAAAGGAAAAAGTAAAGGAACAAAAGGAACATCAGCGCGAATCAAGAGAGCAGAAGAATTAGGAGCCCCAGCAACGGCTGGAGGGGGGGAAGAGAAAGGAATAGCCACGAAAACGACCAGGACGAGCACCAAGCATCGGCTCCTGGAGACAGACACAAAGGGGCGAAAACCGCGAAATTAGAAGTTGGAGTTCGAGGAAATTGGCGTAATAACCTCGAACGTTCCATTGAAGAATAGACATCGACGAGAAGAGAAAGGACAACAACAGAAAACAAGGAAGAAACAAAGGCGAAAGAGCAACACAGCACGTTAAAGAATATCAGGGTCAGCAAAGTCAGGGTTAGGGGGCATGGGTAAACTGAGCAAAGACGGAGGGAAGGAAGCGGGAGAACAGACCAGAGGTGGGCGGGCGGGTCCGGAGGAGGAAGAGGAGGAGACAACGGAGAGCAGCAGTCAAGGACAGCAGCAGGAAGAGGGGGAGTAGAAAAGAGGGGAGCGCACCTCAGCAAGGGCAGCAACCGAAAGGGAAGCAGGGGCCAAAGAAACCTCCATAGCAGGAACAGGGGCGCAACCACTGAAATGGGAGGGGAAGGAGCAATAGAGCCAGTAGTAGGGGTCGAGGAAGAAAGCGAAGCCTTCTTACCCGCCGGGGAGGAGGAAGGAGAGGAGCCAGGCTTACACTTCTGACTTAAAGAGACCGGTGTCCCAGCAACTACGTACCGGGCAACGGATTCCAGTGTCTCAACAGGAGAAGCTGAATGAGAGCACACACGACGGCCGGTAGGAGAGCGATGGAAATCTGCCTGCACCGACAGGTGGCGGGGAGAGTCAATAGATGGAGGAGGGGGATGGGAAGGAGGATTGGAGGGAGACGAGGAAGAAGACACAGGAGACATGACAGACCGGGTAGAAAGAAGGGGAACCCCAGAGGACCAGGAGGGGGACCCTTCGGGACAGTACTCAAAGGAACAGGGGAGAGAGCAGTGGGCGTATCAGGGTCCAAGGCCTGGAAACGGTTGTGAGTCTGAGGAAGGTGGGAAGGATGAGGAGAAGAAGAGCGCAACACGCGAGCATAAGAGACGTTAGCATAAGGCGGGAGCCGGCGAACCTGGCGCCTCGCCTCAGGAAAAGATAAACGCTCCCGGTGCTTCAAGTTGAGGACGGCTGCCTCAAGCTTGTAATGGATACAGGCACAGGAGAAGGTAGGATGGGCCTCACCACAGTTGAGGCAGCGAGCTTGGGGAGAAGTGCACTCCAACTTAGAGTGACCTTCACCCCCACACAAAGGACAGAGAGAGACAGTCCCAGAGTAGCGGAGGGCACCATGCCCAAACCTCCAGCACTTGTTACAAAGTCGAGGAGAAGGAATATACTCCTGGACAGAGCACCTGGCGCCAGCGAGAATGACAGAGGATGGAAGGGTCCTACCGTCAAAGGTGACCTTCACAACTCGAAGGGGTTGACGGCGGCGACCACGAGGGGGGACGAGTAAACGAATCAACCTGGAGGACAGAATGGCCTTGGGCATCAAGGATATGCCGAATGTCATCGTGGCAGTCCTGCAGATTCCGAACACCGGTTGCAACATGGGGCGGGAGGAGAATAGTGCCAACACTGGCATTCAACCGAGTGTTCTTAGAGACCCGAACAGGGATCTCACCAAGGCAGGATAAGGCAGCCAAGAGGGAAGCTGCATCCTGAGAAGGAGCAGCAACGACACGTGTACCGAGACGAGTGGGGTTGAAGGTGACAGATGCATCCACGGAATCAACGAGATGCCGATGGAGAGAGAAATCGTCAGGAGGCGCGGAATCAAGAGGGAGGAGATCAAAGTATTTGGCCCATGAAGCAGGACCAAACAAGGCCTGATACGCATCAGTAGAGGAAGGAAACGAGCGAGTACGGCCGTGGCGCTGACGGCGTTGAGAACCCACTGAGAGGGGACAAAAGGCGCAGTAGTCACAACAAGAGACTTAGCCACACCAGGGGACGAAGTGGTCACCAATGGGGGCTGGAGGCTCGACCCAACCACAGAAGAGGGAGGGGAGCTGGGGGAAGAAGTCAGGATGGTCAGAGGAGCAAGGTCGGGGCCCAACGCAGCGGGAGCTACAGAGCCTGGTCTTCCAATACAGGCCGACTCGGGAGCTTGGTCGTCCACCCCACGAGCCTGAGAGGATACAACAGAAACATTCAACGACAAAGACGAGGAGAAAGAACTTCATCCACGAATGTGCCCCCATACCCACCATGGAACCACAATTAGAGGCAGGACACCCAACAGGAAGCTATTGCCAATCATGCCGGGGCCCCCTAGGGGTGCGTCGTGGGTATACGCCCCACAAACGCCACCTTAAGAACCGTCAGTCCGTCGAGATCAGGTTCAGTGACGAAAGGGGGATTGACAATAAAAGGTTCCCCTCGCTCGAGACGTTGGGTACTACAGTTCTACGGGTGCAAGAGTATGCCTCCTCAAGCACCCGGGCGTCAAAATAGAAGAAGTCCAAAGAAAGATCCAAAACAAGCAAAAGGTTGGCAGGAAACGACAAGCAGATAGGAGAAGAGGGGGAGAAAAACGAAACAGAAGGAAAAGGAAAAGGTGCTCGGCATAATTGGAGAGGATGGCAGCAGGAGCACAAGGCTAGAAAAGGACAGAGGACTGTCCCAAGGAACGTCACACTCCGGCAGCCGCCCACTAAGCCCCCTCACGGCATCAACGAGCCGAGCGGGGAGGGGGGTGGTAATTGAAAAATCAGTTCTCCAAAATTTATTTTATTTCTAGTCTGACGCGACGCTTGAATGCGTTTCGTAATAACTTATTACATTTTCAAAGACTTTAGTTTACACACACAACTGTAACCTGTAAACACATCCATACTTATACTCGCATTTGGGTGAGGTGATATAAAAGTTTTGGGCGAGGTGATTGACATTTACACAAGACAGAACTCGAACCAATGGGAATAAAAACATATGAATGAAAGTAACTGCAAAAGACCTATTGGCCCATAGCATCACCAATTCCTCCTGATGCTTCTATATTGGTTCGGAGTCTTGAAGTGGGTAGAATATAGTTGTAAATTAATTGGCTGTTGATTGCTGGTGTTGACTTTTTGATGTGTAGTGCCTCGCAGATGTCGAGCCGCCTGCTATTGTTGTATCTATCGATGATTTCTGTGTTTGTTAAGATTTCTCTGGTGATGGTCTGGTTGTGAGGTGAGATTATATGTTCCTTGATGAAGCTCTGTTGTTTATGCATTGTTAATCGCCAGGAAAGAGACGTTGTTGTCTTGCCTATATACTGAGTTCTTTGGGGCTTACAGTCCCCAAGTGGGCACTTGAAGGCATAGACGACGTTGGTTTCCTTTAAGGCGTTATGCTTTGTGTCTGAAGAGTTCTTTATGAGTAGGTTGGCCGTTTTCTTGGTTTTATTGTAAATCATCAATTGTATTTTCTGATTTTTGTCTGTAGGGATGACGTTCTTATTAATATCTTTCAGGACCCTTTCCTCTGTTTTATGAGCCGTCAAAAAGTTCCTGTAAAATAGTCTAATAGGGGGTAGATGTGTTGTGTTAGTTGATCCTTCAGAGGTTGCATGGCATTTTACCTTTCTTTTTATGATGTCTTCAACAAAACTATCAGAGAAGCCATTGTTGACTAGGACCTGCCTTACCCTACAGAGTTCTTCATCGACTTGCTTCCATCCTAAGCTGTGGCCGAGAGCATGATCGACGTAAGCGTTGACAACACTCCTCTTGTACCTGTCTGGGCAGTCACTATTGGCATTGAGGCACAGTCCTATGTTCGTTTCCTTAGTGTAGACTGCAGTGTGGACGCCTTCGCTCCATTCCGTGACTATTACGTCTAGAAAGGGCAGCTTCCCATCCCTCTCCATCTCGTAAGTGAAACTCAACACAGAATTCCATTCAAGTGCCTCCTTCAGCTCCTGCAGAATTCTGGCATCAGGTACCTGCATAAAAATGTTGTCAACATTCCTCCAGTATATGGCAGGTTTCAAGTCCATGTCAACTAAGACCTTCTACTCGATGGTACCCGTGTAGAAGTTCGCAAACAGGACACCTAGGGGAGAACCCATGGCGACCCCATCTACTTGTTTATACATATGTCCATCTGGGCTCAAGAAGGGTGCCTCTTTAGTGTAAGCTTGGAGTAGTTTCTTAAGTATGTTTTCTGGTATGTCAAGAGGAGTACAAGCCCGATCACAATACAATCTGTCCGCTATTATCCCCGAGTGTTTTATCCACAGGTACGCTGGTAAACAGTGATTCTACATCCAACGAGGCTCTAATCCCTGTGGCCCGTGTTCCCTGCAGTAAGTCAACAAATTCCTTTGGAGACTTCAGGCTAAAAGCACAGGGTACATAAGGAGTCAGAAAGCCATTGAGTCGCTTAGCCAGTCTGTATGTGGGTGTGGGTTTCTGGCTGATGATTGGACGAAGTCGGTTTCCAGGCTTGTGGGTCTTGACATTTCCATATGCATACCCAGGTTTGTATTCCCAAATAACCTTTGACAGGTGGAGTCCAGATTTATTGGCATTCACAGTTTACCTTCATTTTCAATTCGGCTGTAGTGTCCTTTGTTACCATTTGGAATTTAGTTTGGTCAGAGAGTATGAGGTTCGTTACTAGAGAGTATGAACCTCATACTCTCTGAACAAACTAAATTCCAAAGGGTAACGAAGAACACTACAGCCAAATTGAAAACGAAGGCAAACATATTGATCGAAACTGAACATAGAGTGTCATTGACCCTCAAATGGCTGTCAAAGAAAGCCACTTCCCAAGGTAGGGATGCCCTAAATGAGCTTGTGGAGGCCCTCGGACCCTCCCCAGCATATAGGCTCGCTGGGTAGCTTGTTTCCCAGCTAAAATCAGAATCTGTCGGGGCTCCCATGTCCATGATCTTTGCGACCACTGGTGCTACCTCCCCTGGAGGTCCCATTAGACTTAATATGAACTCATTATCCAAAAACTCGAATCTCAAATGAAATGGCCATCCCTTGGGCCTCTGACGGAACTTCTGGCTCCCTCGGCTGGCGTTGAGATCCATAATATGAAAAGTCTGAGGAAGAGGAGGCCATCCCTGCGGTTGCTAAAGGAACTTCAGGCTCCGTCTGCTCATGCTCAGACCCATAATATGAAAAGTCTGAGGAGGATTTCTTGGTGGTCATCGTGCTGCCGGCGTTGGGGTCTGTAAAGGACAGTGCCATTATAGTAAGAAAGACATGCATTTAACTATTCCCGGCTTGGGTCTCTACACTGTGGACATACATAATCTGGCCTAGAACGTACATTCGCAATGGTTGCTCCCACACAGTCTCCATGAAACCACTCTGCACACCTATTACACTGTACCATAAATTTCCTGTCATATGGCCTCCTACATACACAATAGAGGTCTTCATAAGGTAATGCTGATATTTCCTGAACCTGCGCCGCTTAAATCTAACAACCCAGTCTGGACATAAACGGTCCTTGAATTTCTTCAATCTGTCGTGATTCACTGTCTTGAGATCACGCTGGAGTTTAACCCTGAACAAATAAGATGAAAATTTATGAATTATAATCCTTGGGCCCTTCCATTGAGGCGATAATTTCTTGCACTGCCCCTTTACCTGCATGGTGTCCAGCAGGTAAACCTTTTCACCTTTTCATAGACCTGTAGCTGTGCTCGCAGGTCATAATTTCTCTTACACACAGAGATCACACTAACGTGATGCATCAAATGAACAAATCCACAAGGGCCGTGACGAAGATTCGAACCTGCGTCCGGGAGCATCCCAGACACTGCCTTAATCGACTGAGCTATGACAGGATTGAGAGAGTTGAAACCGAAGTTCTACTGAACTTACTGGATCCCGTAGCCTCTCCAAGGCACAAACCAGGATTTTACACAACTCCCCCCTGCACCCGAGCTATGTCAATAGGCCGTTCACCCTCTTCGTCCTTACATCATTACACACAGAGATCACACTAAAGTGATGCATCAAATTAACAAATCCACAAGGGCCGTGACGAGGATTCGAACCTGCGTCCTGGAAACCGAAGTTCAGTAGAACTTCGGTTTCAACTCTTTTAACCCTGTCATAGCTCAGTCGATTAAGGCAGTGTCTGGGATGCTCCCGGACGCAGGTTCGAATCCTCGTCACGGCCCTTGTGGATCTGTTCATTTGATGCATCACGTTAGTGTGATCTCTGTGTGAAAGGATGTAAGGGCGAAGAGGGAGAACGGCCTATTGACATAGCTCGGGTGCAGGGGGGAGTTGTGTAAAATCCTGGTTTGTGCCTCGGAGAGGCTACGGAATCCAGTAAGTTCAGTAGAACTTCGGTTTCAACTCTTTTAACCCTGTCGTAGCTCAGTCGATTAAGGCAGGGTCTGGGATGCTCCCGGACGCAGGTTCGAATCCGTGTCACAGCCCTTGTGGATTTGATCATAATCTCTCTCTATTCGTTCCTGCATTGACGATAGGGATTTCCATGCTAACTCGTGTGCCTTTTCTATTTCACCCAGTAACTGTGCTAAATAGGGTATTGCGTCGTGGGGAGGATGCCTCTCCCGGAGATACATTAAATCTATTGACTGGTTACTTTCTCGACCAAGCATTAATTCATTAGGGGTGAATCCTATTTGTCGATTCATGCTGGATCTAATTGCCCCTGCTATACATTGAACGTAGTCATCCCAGCTGTCATGTTGAGAGCTAACATTACATCGCAATGCATCCATGATGGTCCTGTTGTACCATTCTACCTGGCCATTTGCTGATGGCCTGTAAGCTACGGTACGAGTTTTGTGGATGTGCATCATTTCACAAAGTTTAGTGAACAAGTCACTCTCGAAGTTCCTCCCTTGGTCGGTGAAAATCTCAAACGGATACCCAAACTGGGTGAAGAATCCATCGAGCGCTGCTTTAGCCGTGTCCTCTGCAGTCTGGGATGGTAGTGGCATGCACTCGATCCATTTAGTAAATTCATCTATCACCAAGAGGTATTCGTTGCCTTTCCGGGTCTTGGGCAATGGTCTCAAAACGTCCAGGTGTACCCTTTCCATTGGTGCACCCTCATGGTACTTGACCAACTCATGCCTGCTGGTCTTGGATGCTTTTTTGTTTACATTGCAGTCATGGCATGAAGCCACATAATTAGCAACCTGGGTTGTTAGCACATACCAAAAATATCTTGTTTTGATTCTCTCCAATGTACGATTCCTGCCTTGATGGCCCATGTCGGGTATATCATGGCATAAGCTTAACACGTATTGTCTCAAACTATTGGGTATGTATAAAAGTTTTTGGGCCGCTCCGTCCTGGTCTACTTTGTGCCACCACCAAAGGCCATTCTCCAAAATATAGGCCTCTTTGTTTAGCCAGTAATATTTCATGGCGGGGCTGACTCCAAACAGATCACCCTCTGCAGGTTGATAGCCTCCCACCCATGCTCTTACCATACTCATGTCTGGGTCTTTCTCCGACAGTTCCTGCAGCTCAAGTAAAGGCATTCCATATCTGTCTGCTGTGGTCCTGGTGATAATCTGGACATTTACTGCACTTGTAGGGGCTGCATCCCATCCCCTGCCTGATGTGTCCTCTAGTTCCCTTTGATCCTTACCCTCCGGGTCCCATGGAAATACGACCAAGTTGTTGTCCTCTGACCACCAGTCTTGAAAGGGGGACTTGGGATTTATTTGCCTGACTGTCCCCAGGGCCTGAAAACTACATGCATAATCGAAGGACCTTGTAGCTGGTGGACTTTGTTGTGCACACAGTTGTGTGCACAACTGATGGGTATCCCCTTCCCTAGATAAAGAGTCTGCATTGGTGTGTGTTTCTTTACTGCCCTGTGTTGGATTTTTAAGTCAAACTGGCTCAGCTCTTCCAACCAATGAGTGAACTGGCCTTGGGTGATTCTTAAACCTAGTCAACCAAACCAAACTGCCATGGTCAGTACGCACAGTAAAAGGCCGGCCCAAGAGATAGTGTCGAAAGACCCTGGTGAACCTAACTACTGCCAACAACTCCTTTCTGGTAGTACAATACCTTCTTTGTTCCAAGGTTAATGCAAAGTTGGCATAAGCGATTACCTTTTCCTGTTCCTCCTGAACCTGTAGCAGCTCTGCACCTATTGCCCAACCAGAGGCATCGGTATCCAGGATAAAAGGATCCTGTCCATTTGGTAGCCCCAAAACTGGAGCCGTAGTTAACCCTTACACTGCTCAATAATCCTGGGGACATTTACACCCCTGTGCGCAAGAAATAAAAATTAAAAAAAAAATTTCGTCTTCTAAACACGTTAATTTGTGTCCCCTGAGCACGGGAAAAATAAAAAAAAATCGTAGATGACATATTTTGGGCGCAATTGACTGCGGAAGTCTGGCAAAAAACCAGCATTGAATGTAATGAAACGCCATTTTCTGGGTGAATCCCGGAGGCTCCCGGAGCTATCCATGGCTGATATGGATACCCTAACGATTTTGCATCAGTCGATGTGGGTGGAGTTCTAGGCCTACCGGGGACCACGAGCCAGAACCTGGCCCCCTCAGAGAGGCACGAGGAGCAATGGCCCATAGAAATGCACATGTGATTTGGAGCATTCTATATCTGCCATCAACCGGGACAGGCACCCAGAAAGGTAAGCGCCACAAAACAAACCCCCTATTCTGGTTAACAACAAAATTTGACAAACGAGTGGACAGAACCCCCCATGAAAACGAACTAACAAGCATGACGTCACACGAGCCGCGCCGCATGTCTGCGCAGCTTCCCCCTCCCCGGGAGGGGGAAGGGGAGCCCCAGACCCCCACGCCGGCGATCCCCGCCCCAGTTCTGAGACTGGATATCAAAACCGCGAAGAACCCGCCGACTGGAGGGCGGGAGGGTGCCGGGGAGCCTCCGGGACTCACCCAGAAAATGGCATTTCATTACATTCAACGCTGGTTTTCTGGGGGGAGCCCCTACGGCTCCCGGAGCTACCTCACCAAAGACTACCTAAGAAAACAAGGGGACATACCCGGGAGGCGGTCGGTGAACCACTCCTCAACACGAATCGAGACAACAACCAAAGGACCCCTCCGGAAAGCAGCAGGCACTACATTCGCCAGAAAAAGGGAGAACGGCCGCAGACGAAGAAACCTATGACCAAGATCATAAGAGCCAAAAACACTGCGCCTGAGAAGAGCATGAAGCTCTGCCACACGACCCCCAGAGGCCAATGCCAAAAGAGAGCCGAGGCAAAGCAAACCTGGCCCCAAGGAGCCACAACCACCAAGGAGAAGAAAAACAGGAGAGCACCCTGTCCAAAGACCTGGACGGCACAGGCAGTGCAGAAGCAGGCCGGAGGTGAAACAACACACGAGACAGCCTGCGAAACGGCACAGAAGGAACATCGATACCGAAAGCTAGCAGCAGAAACCAAGGTGCCAGACCCAGGAACAGTCCCAAGCGCCTCTACATCCTCTGCAAGCCAATCCTATGACAGCCCAGGAGGGAAAAGAAAACGCAGGACCAAAACCAAAATGCCACAAGCGTGCAAGTCCACCGCCACAAGTGCAGCCGACAGGGAAGGAACCTGCATAAGGAGCCGCCCCGCACCAACACCCGCAGAAAGGCAGGAGCGAAGACTCATTAAAAGAAGCAAAATCGCCCCCAGGAAAACGAGTAGCGCCGAGACAGCGCGAAGAGAGAGAAATGCACAAAAGAACAAGAAGGCCAAACATCCAGAAACTGCCGGGAAGAGGACCCACAAGCCCTAGAAAGGACCGGAGGAAGCTCAACCGAATGACGACAGACGTACCAGAAAACGGGAAGGAGCAAAACCGTCCCAAACCTTCGAGAACAAAAAGAAGCAACAAAGAACGAAGGCACAAAAAAACCCGTCGCACCCGAGACCAAAAGTCATGCAGAAACCCCAGAAGAGGGGGACATGACTGAGAAGGCCCGTCCTGGAAAAAAGGGGCGAAGACCGTAGAAAAACACCCACCGACAGGACGGAAACAACGGGCACACTGGACAAGGAAACCGAGCCCAGGGAGGGTCCGACGCCCACAAAGCACGTGCAGAGCGGGGGAACGGAAAAAACCCACACCACAAAAATGCAAGCCCCGCCCAGAGGGGTAGAAAGACCCCGGCGGGGACCAACGGGGCCTAAGGCCCCTCACGTTAGCCCCACCCTGCAGGCCCCGGGGCCGAGCTGTCCCCTCAAAGCCCCAGCATCAAGAAAAACCCCGGGTAGCCGTGAAAAACACCAAGGAAGGGAGCCCACTAGGCACTGGAACTTGAACGGAACCGGAGGAAAGGCGAGGGGCGAGACGAAGACCCAAGCTCATCCCCACCAGCACAACGAGGCGAGGACAAGACAGAGAATCCAAGGAACATGGAAAAACAAGCCCAGCACAGCAAGACCGGCAAGGAAGGAGGGCCCCAGAGGGAGCACGGAAGGGCCGAACATAATGCCACAACCAAACCCCGACACGCAGCTGCAGTACCAAACCGCAGCAAAACGTCCCCCACTCCTCGAGGAAGCGACAGAGAAGATAGATAAATCGTACACGAGTGGCACACAAGGGGACACAGGCGGAAACCGAGCACCCAACGAGCCACAGGGACGGTAGGAGAAACGTGTGCAGTGTAAAAGGCAATCGAAGTAACACATGAGGCAGCCCAACTTGGGCTGACCCCATACACAGCCCCAGAGCAGAGACGAGAGCGCCCATGAAGCACAGAATCCGCTCAACAGGCAACGACAGGGGAGAGGCGGAACTAAAGAGCCAGAACCCAATCCTGCAAGCAACGGAGGCAAGCACAAAACACCCCGACACAGGAAACGTACCACCGAACAGGCACCCCAACCGTTGCACCGCGGAACAAGGTGGAGGCGGGGCCCCGAACTCAAGCAAGGTTAGACAAGCATAGGAGGGGGTCAGGAGTACAGGCAGGGGCCGCCTCAAAGGGCCAAGAGGCCACCCGCAGACCCCGTGCACCGAGAAAGGAATCAGGTGGAGAGAACAAGAGCTGCCCAATATGGGCTAATAGCCTGCAGTAGACACCTCGGGTGATGCGTTCCACGGTCACAAGTACGTACTACACCCATCCTACTTCAAAAACAGCGTCAGGACGAAGGAAACGCCAAACCGCACCAACTCACCTGCAGAACATAGGCACTGAAGGGCCATGACGCAAGCTTTCGAGTCCGTAGCCACCGGAGGCGGCCAGGGCGCCCATGCTGGAGAGGAGGGGAGCGGCGAAGGAGGCTCCCCACCCTAGAACGCAGGGAAAACTTCGTGACTTCCCCACAGCGGGGAAGGGGGGCACGTATGGGGATATGATCACCACATGTAAGATCCTGAAGGGAATTGATAGGGTAGATAAAGACAGGCTATGTAACACAAGGGGCATGGAAACTGAGTGCCCAAATGAGCCACAGAGATAGTAGAAAGAACTGTTTTAGTGTCAGAGTGGTTGACAAATGGAATGCATTAGGAAGTGATGTGGTGGAGGCTGACTCCATACCAGTTTCAAGTGTAGATATGATAGAGCCCAATAGGCTCAGGAATCCGTACACCCGTAGATTGATGGTGGAGAGGCGGGACCAAAGAGCCAGAGCTCAACCCCCACAAACACAACTAGGTGAGTACAGCAGCACCCCAGACAACCCCCAAGCAACGGGCACGGATTGGATGAAGAAAAGAGCGAGAGGCAAAGCCCCCCGAGAGAAATGGATGCAGACACGTGTGCACACCGCCCGGAACCAAAACAAACTAACACGGCGCATGCGCAGAATGCGAAAGAAAAGTACCCCAACAGGGCGAGAAGTAGCCCAACGGGGCGAGAAGTAGCCCAACGGGCGAGAGGTAGCCCAACGGGGCCAGAGGTAGCCCAACGGGGCGAGAGTAGCCCAACGGGGCGAGAGGTAGCCCAACGGGGCAGGGTAGCCCAACGGGGCGAGAGGTAGCCCAACGGGCGAGAGGTAGACCAACGGGCGAGAAGTAGCCCACTGGCGACAATAGCCCAACCGTCTACAGGCGCCCAACCAGCTCCAAGGCGCCCAACGGTGAGAAGTAGCCCCCCCGGCGACAAGCAGCCCAACGGCGTCAGTAGCCCAAACGGCGACAAGAGCCCAAACGGCGACAAGGAGCCCAACGGCGACAAGGAGCCCAAACGGCGACAAGGAGCCCAAACGGCGACAAGGAGCCCAAACGGCGACAAGGAGCCCAAACGGCGACAAGGAGCCCAACGCGACAAGGAGCCCAACGGCGACAAGGAGCCCAAACGGCGACAAGGAGCCCAACGGCGACAAGGAGCCCAAACGGCGACAAGGAGCCCAAACGGCGACAAGGAGCCCAAACGGCGACAAGGAGCCCAAACGGCGACAAGGAGCCCAAACGGCGACAAGGAGCCCAAACGGCTACAAACTCCGGGACACGCAGGAGGGAAGCCGCAAAGGCCAACCGCACCCCAGGCGAAGAGATTGGTTAGCCGAAAACTCTGAAAGACGGAACCGAACCCGGGAAGGAGCAGAACCCAAGCCCAAATCGTACGCAGAGGGGGGAAAGAAAAACCCCACTCCTCGCAACAGTAAGCCCCGCTCAGAAGGACGGAATCCAGGCGGGGCGCAATGGAGCACAAAGCCCCCAAGGCCGCTCCTCCCCAACCCCAGGAGCCTCTACACCAGGCCCCGGGCCGAGTCGACCTCCAAAGCCCCGGCCCCACAAGAAAAAGCCGGGCAGCCGAGAGAGCTGGAAGAAAGGGGCCCACTGGTCAGACCCCGGAGCATCGGCCGGAGGAACAGACTCGAATGCCTCCGCAGCTACCCCGGACGGGGCAACCCCCGAAACTGCCCAAGTCTCAGAACCTCTAACCCGCCCGACCCCGAAGCCTACAGATGCGTAGGGGCCGGAAGCAGGAGGGGGAAAACAAGGCGTGGAAGAACCAAGGCCGAAGCGACCAAAACCCCCAAGTCTGTGTCCCTACACAAGCGGGGCAGCATCGGGGCGTCCGGGAAGCGACAAACCTGAGCGCGTTGCAACAACCTACCCTGCAACGCGCGAGCTGCCTGCACCCACGGGAATTCATCAGCAGACTGGGTGAATGGAGTCACGAACAAGCAACAAAGCTCGCAGGACTCAGGGTCGAATGTGTCACCGACCCAACAGGCAGCATGACGGAGGCAAAAACAAGGAGAGTCACCTGAGACAAAGGGACAGAGCAACCCTCAACTCGCACAAAGCGAGAGGGGACGCAAGGGTCTCCACAATCGGACCCGAGAGCCCCCGGGGGGTTTCCCAGGGCCCCTAGACTGGGTCTGCTAAGGGTTATCCCAGGCAGGGCACTGCTAACCGGCGCCCCAAATACCAAGCAAACTGCTAAAGCTGAACCCACGGGACGTGTCCACCCGTGAGGCGAAGCAGGGGGTGCCACCACACAAACGAACCTAATATAAGGGGGGGAACAAGGCAGACCCCCTACCAGGCAAAAACAAATATAAAAAAAAACCACACAAGTGGACAACGTACCCAGAGGGAACAGAGCCGGCCGCTGTCATAGGTGAAACTAGCTACGCAGTACCCTGCGCCCCACCAGTGTTACAACTACCACTTACCCCAAGGTAAACAAGGGAGTAAAACCCCCAAACACTCGGGCGGCCAAACGCCAAGCAGCGAAAAGCCAACAGAGGTAGACCCAAGGTGACTTGTGGAAGGCAACCCCAAGCCCAAGGGCGGTACTTACAGGGCACTCAGGGAAGGTGACCCTAAGCACATGCAGCCCGAGTACCTGAGAATACTACTCCCAGCTCACACGATCACCGATCACCGTAAGAGCAGCACTGCAAACAAGTCACAGCACTGAAACAAGACCGGAGCTGGAGCCACACGACCGTGCAATATCCCATCAGCCGAGGAACTGAGGCGGGATCGCCAGCGCGGGGGTCTGGGGCTCCCTTCCCCCTCCCGGGGAGGGGGGAGCTGCGCAGACATGCGGCGCGGCTCGTGTGACGTCATGCTTGTTAGTTTGTTTTCTGGGGGAGTTCTGTCCACTCGTTTGTCAATTTTGTTGTTAACCAGAATAGGGGTTGTTTTGTGGCGCTTACCTTTCTGGGTGCCTGTCCCGGTCGATGGCAGATATAGAATGCTCCAAATCACATGTGCATTTCTATGGGCCATTGCTCCCCGTGCCTCTCTGAGGGGGCCAGGTTCTGGCTCGTGGTCCCCGGTAGGCCTAGAACTCCACCCACATCGACTGATGCAAAATAGTTAGGTATCCATATCAGCCATGGATAGCTC